>CAJHNH020000743.1:0-97418 GCA_905116865.2 Candidula unifasciata
CAGATCAACCATCTACTCTTTTAAAAACACTAACAAAAAAAGTATCATATTTCAAAAAGACAAATGATACATCTCTAAATCTGAGATACAAGCATTCTAATAGATCAGTGACTAGCTTCTCTTCAAAAACACTAACAGATGATAAATCTGCCCCTCTAAAGCCGAGAAATAAGCGTTCTAGCAGACAGACAAAGTATCTCTTTAAAAACAACAAGAGATGAGACTTTGACTTTCTATATCTGAAATACAAGCATTCTCACAGACCACAAACTATCTTTTCAAAAACAATAAGAGATGAGAATTTAACCTTCTAAATCTGAAATACAAGCATTCTAATACAGACCACAAACTTTCTCTTCAAAAACAACAAGAGATGAGAATTTGACCTTCTATATCTGAAATACAAGCATTCTAACAGAGAGACCACAAACTATCTCTGCAAAAACAACAAGAGATGAGAATTTGACCTTCTATTTCTGAAATACAAGCATTCTATCAGAGAAACCACCTACTCTCTTCAAAAACCCTAGCAGATAATTCTTCCTCTCTAAATCTAAGATACAGACATGCAAAGAGATCGGCCACTGGCTTCTCTTCAAAAACAATAGCAGAAGATAAATCTGCCCCTCTAAATCTAAGACACAGACATACTTACAGATAGGTCACTGGCTTCTCTTCAAAAACACTAACAGATGATAAATCTGCACCTCTAAATCTGCAATACAAGCATTCTAACAGACAGAACACCAACTCTCTCTTCAAAGACAACAAGAGATGACAACCTGACCTTCTAAATCTGAAATACAAGCATTCTAACAGAGAGACCACCTACTCTCTTCAAAAACTCTAAAAGATGATAATTCTTCCTCTCTAAATCTAAGATACAAGCATGCTAACAGATCAGTCACCAGCTTGTCTTCAAAAACACTAACAGAAGACAAACCTGCATCAGAACTGGCTGGAAGTTGCTGCTGTCACTGGTTACTGAACCCATCCTAGCTGCTAGCTGATAGTAGAGTGGCAGGAACTTGTATGTCTGAATAGCTCCAATGTGTTCCTAAAAGACAGGCCATAGGCACATGAAAGTTCTTGAGCCCGAATATGCATCAAGACAGATATTTATTTACTTATTGCTAAGTTGTGCTATTACATGTCACAAAGAGCTTGCAATCTATTTCTCTGTTCTCTTCTATCCTGTGCAACCACTTCGACATCATGGAGGGAAATCAGTCCAGCATCTTTTGCTTCTGGCATCAACATTTACTTGACTGTTTCTCCTGGACGTTCTTGTTTGCTCAATGCCTATATTTCCCATTTCAGTGCCTGTTTGGTGATTCTCTATTCATTTCTTCTCAGAATGTGTCCATCATAACACCATCTTCTCTAACTGCTGATACTAGTGGTTGCCCTTTTTCTCAACTCCTTTGAATAATTCCATTTTATGATCAGCATTTTCCTCAGGCATGTTTTCAATGAACTACACCCCCCCTCCCTTTTCCCACCACCTCGACACTGAGGTATAGGGTGAAGGAAAAGATGAAGAAGAAGAAGAATCTGTTTTCAAATGAATTTAACTTTAGTAGCTCTCCAACTTTAAAACTGAATAACATTACAATTAAAAATATGTAATTTGGTTCTAAAACTTTATAATTTGGAGTTCCATATTTTTTTTTTTAAGCATTTCAAAGCTGCAGTTGACTGTGCTATGAATTACTTTTCAAACTTCAAAATCTTGTACAAACTTGATATCTCTGGGTGTCCACGTCTGTGGCTCAGTCATTGTGAATGCGCTTTGTAATGATGGGGTGCTGGGTTCGATCCAAGCTGCGGACAATTTGTCTTGCATTGGTTTCGACAGTGGTACCAAGAGCTGACCGCTAAGAAGCAATGGCAAACTACTGAATGTAAAACTTGCCTAGAAAAACCACAACAGGCAAAAACTGCTGGAGTTGATTCTGCAATTGATACGCAACTAACTTTTTTACCTCCGGGTGGGTTCCAGGGACCTATTTTTCAGAAATTGGTTATGTTTAAGTTAGTCTTCCCAAACAAAGTAGGTCATGTTTCATTCACAAGTTTGTTGGGCTGGTCTACTTTCCTGCAGGTTACAGGTGTGCCCCTGTTGTTTGCTTTTGGGTTTTCTTGCATTTACATTTTTATTCCGAGAAAGAGAATGCCTGTGACACAGGTTGCAGCACTCTCTAGACAGGTTGTGTTGGACTAAGTCTGTCCATGTTTTTAGAGTGATAAAAGCCCTGGCGTGGTGAAATATACAATTTGCGATTTCAATGGCATTGCTGAACACCCCACCCCTATAACCTTGTGCTAAGGTCACATCGCTCAAGGTCTACCAATCAAAAGTGAGCTAGTGTGTATATGGGCCGGATCTGGGAAGCGAAACATAACTTTTACCCAGGAATGAAAGGACAGACCCACTGCCCATTAACATTCAACCAATCAGAATGTCCTGTATAGAACGTCACTCTCTTCACAGCACTCCTGAAAGTCTCTCCTTCTCCAGCAATTCTCTAGCCCTGCGTACTTTCATTGCCAATGCCTCCTGAAGGTTGTGTATCCATCTTCAATAAGGTTGACCTCTGCCTCATTTTCTGGAAACTGTACCCTTTATCTTCGCTCCTTCCAGGCCACCATAGCACTTGACATCGGCTTCCGATTAACAATCCTAGGGATAAATAACGTGGTAGTCTGCCCTTGCTTTCCACACCAACATGGCTGAGGATGTCAATCTCCACGAATCTTTTCGACTGCCAGGGTAAGTGAGTACCCTGCTCTGTGACGCTATAGCTAACAGCAGGCAGCATCGCAGAGGTGACCCAAGGATGTCATACTGGTTTATTCAATGGATCAACATTGTAGCATGCGAGTGTAACCCAAAAGTGCTCTGTTCTACTTCTAACTCAAGTCTGAGTTTAAAGAAGCTCAGCGCAGTGCATGAACTCCCTTGCACCGGCGAGGATCCTGAAATACTTTTGGGTAGATTTTTAAACCTAAATTTAGCCCGGGCAGCGCCATTAGGCTACTCTATTTGATTTCCAACTGCCAAGGGATTTGTTTCGTGCGCAATAATACACATGGGCACCCGATCTCACTACCCAGAGATCAGGGGAAATTATTGAAAGTCCACGTGAAAAAATCCCAGCTTTTACCAGGGCTTGAACCCGTGACTCCAACACTCGAGGCTGACACCATGCCTTGAGACCACGCAGCCCTATAAGGATGTAATAAAAAGTTATTAATAAGCGTTTGCTGAAATCAGATGTGTTTGGCAAAATGGCGCAGTTACTGCAGCTAAACGTAAACCACTATACAATGTGCCAAATATTCTTTTAAGCACGAACAACACATGTCGTAACTGTAAAAGATTCACAGATCATGCTGAGAAAGGTGGAGACAGGTATCCTCTTTGCAAAGTGGCAGGCATCGCTTCAGAGGTCCTGGGTAGTTAGTATCCATTGAATATTTTCTCCAGGGAACTCCGGTGTATGGGGAAAAGAACAGGCAGACAGACTGGCTGGTTGGCACAACTCAGTCTTGAATTGATGTATGATGAGCTAGATGTTGTAAGGGCGCTTTGGGAGCAAGTTAACAGTGCAGAGGCACAGATGGTGCTGCGAGGAAAATCTGGGTGATGATTGACACTAAGGGGAAAGTGAGACGGATATACAGTCAGACTGTTACTGGTAAAAATGGAATTGGAACTCTGCGCTTGCTGTCAACGACAATGATGGAGCACTTATGGGAATGTTCTAAAGAAGAAGAAGGGGGAGGAGGAGGAGAAGGAGAAAATTTTAGAACACAGAAATTTTTTTTTTTAAATAATACTAAAAACATTTGTAAAAATTAGTAATAAAAAAAAACAATTTGGTGACATCTCTCGGACGAAACAGACTCACTTTTATCAAAGCATTGACTTTGGTATTCTTGCAGTTCTCAAACCACAGGGCCACAATGCGGAACACTTTCAGGTTATAGACATTCCCAGAGCTGAGGCACTTTAAGTAGTTGAGCAGTGCCTGAAGTAGAAAGTGTTCATGACTTTCCTGCAGTGACTTGATTTCTTTGTCGTCCAGACTCAGAGTTTTCTCCATTATCACTACATATTTACTGGAATGGAACAAAATCAGCCAGTTCCTAGAGCGTACTACATGAGAACAACAAGCTACAAGTCAAGAGGCCTACTAAGAGAGAGATGGGTGGAGGGAGTAAAAGAAAGACTACAGAAACACAGTAAGACATTACACAACACATGTTATGCAACAAGCGGCGTCCGTAGCTTTGGCGTTGTGAGTCCGACTCGTAATTCTTAAGTACCGTGATTGAAACTCACTGCTGGCTGCATGGGTTTTTATCATGGTATGGGGCGTCACAAGTCGACCCAGCCTAAAATGGGTACCAGGATGTATGTCCTGGGGAGGTAAAAACGGCCTGCGTAATGCTGACCACATTACCCACCTAGTGCCGATTGGTCCCATATGCCCGATGCACCTAAAGGTGTGCAAAGGGATCTTTACTTTTTTACGCAACTAGCAAAAGACATGAAACTACACACAACTCCCTTCTGCTACGCTTTATGGCATAAGCAGAGAAAAAATGAAAAAGAATCAGTAATTCATTAAAGAGCAAAAATGAAATGCTTCTTAAAATATATCAAGAATGTCCTGCTAAATGGGTGATCAATTAGACTTCACTGAAATCAGATGTATTGGATCAAAAAGCAGAGATATCGCAGCCCAGCTGTAAAACATAACACAACATGCCAACAACCGTTTCTAAGGGGGGAGCCAGAAGCAGAAGAAATATGTAAGCAGTACAGAACACACATCCCCACCCATTTACATCCACTGACACAGACGCCCATTGACACACATGTCCATACATATATAAGTAAAGAGCACTCTTCTACGTCTTCAGGCCTATTGGGTATATAGAGCTAGATATATATTGTATAGACCAATCAACACTCTGTGGGCAATGTGGTCAACATCACGTGGCTGCCTTTATCTCCCAGGAATTTACCTGGTACCCACTTGAGGGTGGGTCGCCCTCTCAGCCAATGACATAAGATAAACAGAAACACTTACCCCTGAGCTTGTAACTGCTTGCAGTCTTTAAGTTCAGATCTCAGTCTCCCCAACAATTGTTGCTTATCCTCAAAGGCTGGTGACCGGAGGTGGTCGGCAATCTGCTGGTACTGCTCGTCTGCAAACCTGGCCAAGGAGGCAAACCCTTCCAGTGCTGTGTAGTCGGAGCCAGCAGACGGAGGATTGCTTCCATTCATCAGTTCCACTGTCTAGTTACAGTCAAAAGCATATTACTGACAACATTATATATAATTGAGAAGAACAAACATATTACAAATGGGATTATAGGTTATTGAGGATACAGCAGATGACGGAGATGGCTTGGGACTTCTCCTTCTTCACCATTTATTGGCTGTTAACTCCAGCAGAAAGCTTTGGGTGTTCATCCTCCTCCGGATTTTAGTCTTGTTCCAGAAATTGTTTTGCATGCACATCTGTTTCACAGATCAGGTTTATTTGTATGCAGACTTGTGGTTACTTGCCTCTCAGGCAGATGTGCTCCGACTTTGAAAGATGTCCCCAATTAGTCGACTCCTACGACATGCTTGTTGGGGGAGACAGTGAGTCTATTCGTGTTTTCCCCACAATGGGGCCCCGAAACCCATATGGAAAGGCTTGGAACTGTTGGTAGAATGTCTCATCAATACAATCTGTGACAGGTAACCACAAGTGGGTCATCAAATTTGTCGGCTAGTTGGGAGCCAGGAAAAAGACACAGTGAACCTTAGACAACATCATTTTGGACCAGGTAGCACCATCAGGTGGTTTTTGTTGGTAAGGGGTAACTACTGGCATTAAGCTTGCACTATAAGGTTAATGAAAAATGTTAAAGTTTCGTGTGACTGTGTGACCATAAAGCTTAATACAGAGCTGAGAAGTTAAGGAGTATGCAGCATCTTAAAGAGAGCTTTGCTACAGCAATGGCAACCCTGAAGGTGATTCAGAGGATGTGGCAGGGGACTGAATACTGTAAAGATATCTATCAGAGCTACAAATGGTGCCCATATCAAAGTGTAGTAAGAAAGGAAGTCTAAAACTAAACTTTTCTGAACATTTTAAGAAGCCATGAAGTGTATCCATTAAATACTTCTTTTATAATAACAGTTTTAAAACCTGGCAATCATTCCTGATAACCCTGTATAACTTTACGGGTTGCTGAGTGAATTACAAAAGACAATGAAGTTCATACTAGAGACATTGCAGATATAGATACTCTATTTAAAGCGAACAAAAGAAGAAGGATAATGTGTGCAACTTCCACATAACTTTTGTTTTTAAATAATGCATCTGAACATAGCAGATGCCTGATTGTCCATATCAACAAATATATAAACAAGAAAAATAAAAACTGGAAAAGAAGATCTGAAATAATACTGACCTTTTCAAGATATTCCCTGAAAATAACGGCTGGAGTTTCAGACCTGGTCTCTGCTAGCCAGTTTCCATATGTGCACAGAGTTTCTGGGTACAGCAGCAAGTTGCTTTCATCCTCTGAGAAATCCTGCAATGGTACAGAAAATAATTATTGCTTCACGTGTCACAATGTGTACTAGATTTGTCTTGTCTATCAATTGTCTCTCAACTTCTCCATCCAACATGTATTTAAAAATTAGCTTGATATAAAAAAAAAATAAAGTTTGTTTCCTTTAAAAAAAAAAACCAACTTTTTTTTCATTCATCCATATCTGGACAAAATGGATCTGCTGGGAGTCATCTTTTCCTTCTTTGCATTCACCGGCTGTAACTCCGGAACCTGAGTGTTTCGTGTGAATCTGTTTACAGATCTGACTAATTTGTATGCAGACTGTTGGTTACTTGCCCTAGGGCTTTACCAAAAGCGCAGTGTCCTCATCTTCAGCAGCTAGCGATGTGTTCCACTTCTGAGGGTGCCAGTAGAAGTTTGATTATAAGTCTGTCTAGCCTTGCCTCTGTGTATATTCATCCAGATAGCCTGGTCACTCCTAGCTGTATCATTTTTCCAAAGACCATAATTATCTATTTGTTTCTAAACATTGTTTACTTGCTCCCAAAAGGGCCTGTACCACATCTTGCTTTTCCTGCATAAATATACCACCCACTGATGCATAACTAATCAATTTGTCTGCCTATTCATTTCCCAACACTCCTGCACTGCCCTGAGAAATTATCTACACAGACACATAGAAAAATTGTGTAGCACTATTCTGCATTAATTAGTAAAATAACACAGCAACTTTCAGACATTACCTTGCTCAGCTTCACAATGAGGTTCTTTAGAATATTCTTAGCTATGTCCACTTCCCTTCTTGCCCAGAACAACTTGGCTTCTTCCAGCTGCACCCGCTCCAAGGTCACAAGAGATTGCTGGCTTCGCATCTGAGATTTGAGGTTATGTACAGCCTTCTCTGCTAACTGTAAGATGAGCAAGTGTATTTGCATGTGAATATGTTGCTGTTTGTTACTGACTGTCAAGTTATCCATTATTTGCTGCAGCCTCTCCCCAAGCTAAAGCTGCCAAGCTATATTTGCCCGTTATTAGCTTGGAGTGTTAGGCTATATTTATCTGTTATTAGCTAAGTTTATCAAGCTATATTTGTTTGACATCTAATATAACTATCAAGTTATCTGTTATTAGCTAAACCACCCCACTCCCCATCCTGATTCCTAGGGCTGTACCGAATATTCGCTTTATATTCGCTTTGGGGCCGAATAGTAGACCTAATAACTATTCGGTATTCGGCTGTCAGTGACAATTTACAAGTTTAGTCACTTGTTATAAAACTAAAAATACTTTCATTCCTAGGTATTTACCACAGACTGACTGACTGACTGAAGGATGCAAAACATGAAATGTTTTTAAATGTTTACTATTCTGTACTATATTTTGTGAAGTACATTTTTTTGGGCGTACATTTGACATTATGGATTTTTTTTTAGATCTATTTTATACACGAAAGTGGAAGAATGGGCCTCAGTTTGAATAGTGGAAAGACAGAAGTTATGGTGGTATCAAAGAAAATTATTACTCCTAAATGTGTAATAAAAGTCAATGGTTTTATTTTGGGACAAGTACATAAATTTAAGTATCTGGGCACATGAATAACGTTAGATGGAAGATGCATTACTGAAATAAGAAACAGAATAGGACAGACAAAAACTGCATTTTATAAAATGAAAAACATCTTATGCAATATATCTTTGTCATTCAAGGTTAGAAAAAGAATTATTGCTTGCTACATACATCCAGTTTTAACATATGGCTGTAAGTCCTGGACAAAAAGTAGGCAGGCCAAACAATTTCTTGAGGCCTCAGAGATATGGTTTTACAGAACAATGCTTAAAATACCTTGAAAAGGCAAAAAAAAAAAAAAAAAGCAACCAAGAGGTTTTGATAGAGGCGGGAGCCCAAAGACTACTCACAGACATCAGAAGGAGACAGTCATCATTTTTCGGCCATGTTATAAGATGAGGAAAAATGGAAAATATGGTGACCACTGGAAAGATATGTGGAAGGAGGGATAGAGGAAGACACGAGAGAAGATTCTTGATAGTCTTGTTGCATGGCATGGAGGGGTGTCAGCACACAAACTAATACATGCTACAGGAGATAATAGAATGTGGCAAGGCATAATCGCCCATGCCAGTCAGCACGGCACCTGAAGATGATGATTAACTATTCGTATTCGTATTCCGCCGAATAGTAGGTCCAGCTATTCGTATTCGGCCGAACAGTGAAAATCACTATTCGGTACAGCCCTAATTCCTCTTTAATTAGGGTTGTCGGGCTATATGTGTCTGTCATTAATTAGGATTGTCAGGCTAAATGTGTCTGTTATTAATTAGGGTTGTCAGGCTATATGTGTCTGTCATTAATTAGGGTTGTCAGGCTGTATGTGTCTGTCATTAATAAGGGTTGTCAAGCTATATGTGTCTGTCATTAATTAGGGTTGTCAGGCTATATGTGTCTGTCATTAATTAGGGTTGTCAGGATGTATGTGTCTGTTATTAATTAGGGTTGTCAGGCTATATGTGTCTGTGATTAATTAGGGTTGTCAGGCTATATGTGTCTGTTATTAATTAGGGTGTCAGGCTGTATGTGTCTGTTATTAATTAGGGTTGTTAGGCTATATGTGTCTGTCATTAATTAGGGTTGTCGGGCTGTATGTGTCAGTCATTAATTAGGGTTGTCGGGCTGTATGTGTCTGTCATTAATTAGGGTTGTCAGGCTATATGTGTCTGTCATTAATTAGGGTTGTCAGGCTATATGTGTCTGTCATTAATTAGGGTTGTCAGGATGTATGTGTCTGTTATTAATTAGGGTTGTCAGGCTGTAAGTGTCTGTTATTAATTAAGGTTGACAGGCTTATATGTGTTAGTCATTAATTAAGGTTGTCAGGCTGTATGTGTCAGTCATTAATTAGGGTTGTCAGGCTGTATGTGTCTGTTATTAATTAGGGTTGTCAGGCTATATGTGTCTGTCATTAATTAGGGTTGTCAGGCTATATGTGTCTGTTATTAATTAGGGTTGTCAGGCTAAATGTGTCTGTCATTAATTAGGGATGTCAGGCTATATGTGTCTGTTATAAATTAGGGTTGTCAGGCTATATGTGTCTGTCATTAATTAGGGTTGTCAGGCTATATGTGTCTGTCATTAATTAGGGTTGTCAGGCTGTATGTGTCAGTCATTAATTAGGGTTGTCAGGCTGTATGTGTCTGTCATTAATTAGGGTTGTCAGGCTGTATGTGTCTGTCATTAATTAGGGTTGTCAGGCTATATGTGTCTGTTATTAATTAGGGTTGTCAGGCTATATGTGTCTGTCATTAATTAGGGTTGTCAGGCTATATGTGTCTGTGATTAATTAGGGTTGTCAGGCTATGTGTGTCTGTCATTAATTAGGGTTGTCAGGCTATATGTGTCTGTCATTAATTAGGGTTGTCAGGATGTATGTGTCTGTTATTAATTAGGGTTGTCAGGCTGTAAGTGTCTGTTATTAATTAGGGTTGACAGGCTTATGTGTGTCAGTCATTAATTAGGGTTGTCAGGCTGTATGTGTCAGTCATTAATTAGGGTTGTTAGGCTGTATGTGTCTGTTATTAATTAGGGTTGTCAGGCTATATCTGTCTGTCATTAATTAGGGTTGTCAGGCTGTATGTGTCTGTTATTAATTAGGGTTGTTAGGCTATATGCGTCTGTCATTAATTAGGGTTGTCAGGCTATATGTGTCTGTCATTAATTAGGGTTGTCGGGCTGTATGTGTCTGTCATTAATTAGGGTTGTCGGGCTGTATGTGTCTTCTGTTATTAATTAGGGTTGTCAGGCTATATGTGTCTGTTATTAATTAGGGTTGTCAGGCTATATGTGTCTGTCATTAATTAGGGTTGTCAAGCTGTATGTGTCAGTCATTAATTATTGTAGTCAGGCTGTATGTGTGTGTCATTAATTAGGGTTGTCAGGCTGTATGTATCTGTCATTAATTAGGGTTGTCAGGCTATATGTGTCAGTCATTAATTAGGGTTGTCAGGCTATATGTGTCTGTCATTAATTAGGGTTGTCAGGCTGTATGTGTCTGTCATTAATAAGGGTTGTCAGGCTATATGTGTCTGTCATTAATTAGGGTTGTCAGGCTATATGTGTCTGTCATTAATTAGGGTTGTCAGGCTATATGTGTCTGTCATTAATTAGGGTTGTCAGGCTAAATGTGTCTGTCATTAATTAGGGTTGTCAGGCTATATGTGTCTGTCATTAATTAGGGTTGTCAGGCTATATGTGTCTGTCATTAATTAGGGTTGTCAGGCTGTATGTGTCTGTAATTAATTAGGGTTGTCAGGCTGTATGTGTCTGTCATTAATTAGGGTTGTCAGGCTATATGTGTCTGTCATTAATTAGGGTTGTCAGGCTGTATGTGTCAGTCATTAATTAGGGTTGTCAGGCTGTATGTGTCTGTCATTAATTAGGGTTGTCAGGCTATATGTGTTTGTCATTAATTAGGGTTGTCAGGCTAAATGTGTCTGTTATTAATTAGGGTTGTCAGGCCAAATGTGTCTGTTATTAATTAGGGTTGTTAGGCTGTATGTGTCAGTCATTAATTAGGGTTGTCAGGCTATATGTGTCAGTCATTAATTAGGGTTGTCAGGCTATATGTGTCAGTCATTAATTAGGGTTGTCAGGCTATATGTGTCTGTTATTAATAAGGGTTGTCAGGCTATATGTGTCTGTTATTAATTAGGGTTGTCAGGCTGTATGTGTCTGTTATTAATTAGGGTTGTCAGGCTGTATGTGTCTGTTATTAATTAGGGTTTTCAGGCTATATGTGTCTGTTATTAATTAGGGTTGTCAGGCTGTATGTGTCTGTCATTAATTAGGGTTGTCAGGCTGTATGTGTCTGTTATTAATTAGGGTTGTCAGGCTATATGAGTCTGTTATTAATTAGGGTTGTCAGGCTAAATGTGTCTGTTATCAATTAGGGTTGTCAGGCTATATGTGTCTGTTATTAATTATGGTTGTCAGGCTATATGTGTCAGTCAATAATTAGGGTTGTTGCTCTATATGTGTCTGTCATTAATTAGGGTTGTCGGGCTGTATGTGTCTGTCATTAATTAAGGTTGTCGCTCTATATGTGTCTGTCATTAATTAGGGTTGTCAGGCTATATGTGTCTGTTATTAATTAGGGTTGTCAGGCTATATGTGTCTGTTATTAATTAGGGTTGTCAGGCTATATGTGTCAGTCATTAATTAGGGTTGTCAGGCTGTAAGTGTCAGTCATTAATTAGGGTTGTCAGGCTGTATGTGTCTGTCATTAATTAGGGTTGTCAGGCAATATGTGTCTGTTATTAATTAGGGTTGTCAGGCTATTTGTGTCTGTTATTAATTAGGGTTGTCTGGCTATATGTGTCTGTTATTAATTAGGGTTGTCAGGCTGTATGTGATTGTCATTAATTAGGGTTGTCAGGCTATATGTGTCTGTTATTAATTGGTTGTCAGGCTGTATGTGTCTGTTTTTAATTAGGGTTGTAAGGCTGTATGTGTCTGTCATTAATTATGGTTGTCAGGCTAAATGTGTCTGTTATTAATTAGGGTTGTCAGGCTGTATGTGTCTGTTATTAATTAGGGTTGTCAGGCTGTATGTGTCAGTCATTAATTAGGGTTGTCAGGCTATATGTGTCAGTCATTAATTAGGGTTGTCAGGCTATATGTCTGTTATTAATAAGGGTTGTCAGGCTATATGTGTCTGACATTAATTAGGGTTGTCAGGCTATATGTGTCTGTTATTAATTAGGGTTGTCAGGCTATATCTGTCTGTCATTAATTAGGGTTGTCAGGCTATATGTGTCTGTTATTAATTAGGGTTGTCGGGCTGTATGTGTCTGTCATTAATTAGGGTTGTCAGGTTATATGTGTCTGTCATTAATTAGGGTTGTGGGGCTATATGTGTCTGTCATTAATTAGGGTTGTCAGGCTATATGTGTCTGTCATTAATTAGGGTTGTCGGGCTATATGTGTCTGTCATTAATTAGGGTTGTCAGGCTATATGTGTGTGTTTTTAATTAGGGTTGTCAGGCTATATGTGTCTGTCATTAATTAGGGTTGTCAGGCTATATGTGTCTGTCATTCATTAGGGTTGTCAGGCTGTATGTGTCTGTCATTAATTAGGGCTGTCAGGCTGTATGTGTCTGTTATTAATTAGGGTTGTCGGGCTAAATGTGTCTGTTATTAATTAGGGTTGTCAGGCTATATGTGTCTGTCATTAATTAGGGTTGTCAGGCTATATGTGTCTGTTATTAATTAGGGTTGTCAGGCTATATGTGTCTGTTATTAATTAGGGTTGTCAGGCCAAATGTGTCTGTCATTAATTAGGGTTGTCAGGCTATATGTGTCTGTCATTCATTAGGGTTGTCAGGCTGTATGTGTCTGTCATTAATTAGGGCTGTCAGGCTGTATGTGTCTGTTATTAATTAGGGTTGTCGGGCTAAATGTGTCTGTTATTAATTAGGGTTGTCAGGCTATATGTGTCTGTTATTAATTAGGGTTGTCAGGCTGTATGTGTCAGTCATTAATTAGGGTTGTCAGGCTGTATGTGTCTGTTATTAGTTAGGGTTTTCAGGCTATGTTTGTCTGTTATTACCTACTGTCAAGTTATTAGCAAGGGCTATCAAATTATGTCTGTTATTGACTACAATTGTCAAGCTAAATTTGTATGTTATTAGCTAGGGCCGTCAAGCTATTTTTGTTTTACTTTCTCCTGCAAAAAAAATATAAATAAAAAAATCATGCGTAAAGCAATTACTGATACCTGGAACTGTCTGGCTCTCCGACCACCAACAGCTAGACTCCACAGAGCTCTAATTTCCAAAGTTTCACCCTGCTTACTGCCCTTGCTGGTTAGAATTCTTGCCACAGACGCCATGATTTCAAGTAAGGATTTTTCATACTCAAAGGTAACAGCCTGGGTTGTTAAAAAAGCATTGCCAGAAGAGGCAGCAAACAAGTTCAGTAGTTCTTCATTTGAGCTAAGAAAAATATATAGATTTAAAACAATTATTAAAAAATAATGCAGATCAAATAATACCACTTTTTGAACATCAAAATATCAACATGCAAAAAAAAACAATATAAATTGTATTTCTTATCCTTTTCTTTTTCTTCTTCACATTCACCAGCTGTAAACTCTGGTGGAAAGTTCTGGTTATTTGTCCACTTCTGGACTGCAGTCCTATTCCAGAACCTGAGTGTTGCGTGTGCATACGTTTGCCAGATCTGACACATCTGTGTGCAGACTGTTGGTTCCTTGCCTCTCAGGCAGATGCACTCTGACTTCGAAGGAAGCTCCCAATTAGTCGACTCTCACGACATGCTTTTGGATAGTCAGTGGGTCTGTTCTTGTTTTCCCTATAACAGGGCACCGGAACCCACACAGGGAGTATTTCTTATTAATAAAAAGACAAGTTGTGAGGCAGAATGTATGGCCCAAAAAATATCACACAAGAACCATTCAGCTGTCAGGACACACTCTTTTTCTTCTTCTTAATGTTTATCAGCTGTAAACTGCAGAGCTGTAAATTCTGGCTGTTTGTCCACTTCTGGATTTTAGTCCGGTTCTGGAACTTTAGTGATGCATTCGGGGGGGGGGGGGGGGGGGGGGGATTTTTATGACATGCTTGTGAGCAAGGCACTGGGCCCATTTTTTTCCCCTTACACTGGGGCCCTGGAACTGATATGGGTATGTCAAGACATTGATAATGAACAAACTCTTTTTTTCCATTACACTGGGGCCCCGGAACTGATATGGGGATGTCAAGACATTGATAATGAACAAACTCTTTTTTTCCCCTTACACTGGGGCCCCGGAACTGATATGGGTATGTCAAGACATTGATAATGAACAAACTCTTTTTTCCCCTTACACTGGGGCCCCGGAACTGATATGGGGATGTCAAGACATTGATAATGAACAAACTCTTTTTTTCCCCTTACACTGGGGCCCCGGAACTGATATGGGTATGTCAAGACATTGATAATGAACAAACTCTTTTTTACCCTTACACTGGGGCCCCGGAACTGATATGGGGATGTTAAGACATTGATAATGAACAAACTCTTTTTTCCCCTTACACTGGGGCCCTGGAACTGATATGGGGATGTCAAGACATTGATAATGAACAAACTCTTTTCCTTCCTTATACTGGGGTCCTGGAATTGATATGGGGATGTCAAGACCTTGATAATAAACAAACAGGCATATCACTAACCTGTTGTTAGCCTTGGTTAATATTTCGAAGACCTGCTGAAGATAAGTAAGGCACTGAAGGTTGCTGAGAAAGGGATACAAGCTTCTGCAGCTCTCAACCTGGGAGTCGAATCTTCTCACAACAGCAGACCTGTCGACAACAGTCAAGAATTACTTCAACAGGGATACATCAGGAAAAACAATGATATTTCAAAACTAATTTAAGACAGCATTGTATAAATCAAGTAATAGGTTATATACCTTAGTCCTTTTCTCAATGGCCCAAGACGGTGGCTGCCCTGAGGAATATCATCAAAAGAACTAATACAGTACAACAACAAAAAACAAAACAAAAACAAAAAACGCTGAGATCTTCTACTTTACTTTTTATATAAATATTAAGACAGAGAAACTCATACTCTTGCGTGCTAATTTAATAAAAAATCCTCATCATTATTGCTCTATTCTGCCGATATATGTCAAAATAGCATATTCCTCCATTTCTTTGGCCTCGCTCATCAAAGTACATTTTAGGGCTACTTTTGAAATCCTACTAACAAATAATCACACATAAAAGCTTGACTTACCTGGCCATATCCAAAGCCTGTTTGGCAATACTCAAGTGGCCATCTTTGAGCAAGACCATAGATCTGTACAAGGACTGGTGGAACAGGGGCAGTTCACTCTGCCTGCTTGTAGATGTAAGGGAGAATCCTCTTAGATATAGCCTTTTTTTTTTTTTTAGATCTAAGTACAAAAATAACTAATGAAATTAAAAGAGTATAGGAGCTATATGGAGTGGGAAAGCTAAGTGGGGAGTGGTGCTAAGTGAAATGGGACAGCCAAGTGGAGCTGGAGAGCTAAGAGGAGTGGGGTATTTAAGTAACCTGCAACAGTGTTTTTCATTTGATCAGCAGTGACAAAGTCCAAGTAAGCTACCAAAAATATTTTGCCTAATCATGTAACAGGGTAGGGTATGTAGTTTTACCGGTGCTTTATCAATATCCTACCACATATGACGTCATAGGACAGTCCAATATTTTAGAGGATGGTAAGACTGGGATCCCCAGCTTTATGATGCTTTTAACGCCCCCAAAACATCTAGAACTGGCCCTAACCCGAACACACCTAGTTCCCCGAGAGAGTTCAGCCTAGGTCTCACGACTGCATGCAGCTTATCTACCACTTCCTGAAATACTACACTGTCCCGTGACCTGTGGATTTCCGCTATTTGGGGTAGGATATTAATAAAGCACCATTTTACATTTTCACAATTGCAGTCTGTAGGATTTAACACCCTAAGAATGAGAATCAAACAGGTGCAAACTCTGGAAATCACATTCAACCTCACAAAACAGTTATATTGCAACACCTGACAGTTATGTAATCTATTGTTCAGTCTATGATTCCTGCAAAGTGTATGTGGCATTGTACTTGTCAATTTTATTTCTGTGTTTTTTTTATCTATCAGGTCGCCTGCGAAACAAAATTCCTGGTTTGGTGGGCAGCGGGTGTGAAAGTTTGAGAAACAATGGCGTAGGAGATCTCAGTGGAGGAGCTACATGGAGTGGACAAGCTATGTGGAGTGGACAAGCTATGTGGAGTGGAGGAGCTACGTGGAGTGGACAAGCTATGTGGAGTGGAGGAGCTACGTGGAGTGGACAAGCTATGTGGAGTGGAGGAGCTACATGGAGTGGACAAGCTATGTGGAGTGGACAAGCTATGTGGAGTGGACAAGCTATGTGGAGTGGACAAGCTATGTGGAGTGGAGGAGCTATGTGGAGTGGAGGAGCTACGTGGAGTGGACAAGCTATGTGGAGTGGACAAGCTATGTGGAGTGGACAAGCTATGTGGAGTGGACAAGCTATGTGGAGTGGACAAGCTATGTGGAGTGGACAAGCTATGTGGAGTGGACAAGCTGTTGGAGTGGAGGAGCTACGTGGAGTGGACAAGCTATGTGGAGTGGACAAGCTACGTGGATTGGACAAGCTATGTGGAGTGGACAAGCTATGTGGAGTGGACAAGCTACGTGGAGTGGACAAGCTATGTGGAGTGGACAAGCTATGTGGAGTGGACAAGCTACGTGGAGTGGACAAGCTATGTGGAGTGGACAAGCTATGTGGAGTGGACAAGCTATGTGGAGTGGACAAGCTGTGTGGAGTGGAGGAGCTACGTGGAGTGGACAAGCTATGTGGAGTGGACAAGCTGTGTGGAGTGGATAAGCTATGTGGAGTGGACAAGCTGTGTGGAGTGGAGGAGCTACGTGGAGTGGAGGAGCTACGTGGTGTGTGGATGATATGGGGGTTAAGACCGATGCAAAGTGTGATTATAGAATTCCTGGGTATCACTTGTGTGTAATGGTGTCCTAAACTCTGGACACACAGGCAAATAAGAAAATACATATTTAAGAAATTAAATTTGTTAATAACATTTTAAATAGCTGGAATTTAAGTAATGTTTCTTCACTATGATTTTCATCATTTGCAATGCAAAGGTTGATTGGCTTTGCAAAATTCACACGAACTCGTAATGAATCCAAATTGCCAACAACTTGAGCGCATTAACTCTGTGTTGAGACTTTAGATGTGGTAAAGAATGTGCGACTACGAAAAAGTGAAGAAAGCCTTTGTTTCCAGATAAAACTAGCTGCAAGAATTATTGCAAGTACCATCGCCCGGCTCTCTAGTGTAGTTGGCTAAACCCGATTGCACGGTGACTGGGTGACGAACTCCTTGTGGTCCGGGTTCACTCCCGGGGGTAGGCAGAAAAGCCGCATTTCTCCCAGATTTACGGGAAAGGTTGCGATATCCACAATACCAAGCCTAAGGGTTAACAACTCATGGCTTCTGGATTCTAAAACAAAACAAACAAACATTGCAAGTACCATCATAATCTTTCATCACGAAGAAGGTTTTCTGCAGAATTTTGCTCTTTTACAGCCCCACCCTGGCTTTTGCTGGGGGCCCTGAATATGGCCGGGCCATAAATATGGCCTAACGGTTAAAAGGGGTTTCTGGGACCTCTGCACAGGTGATCCTCATCCGCATGGTGGCACTTTGTGTCACCTAGTGTTTATCACTTGTGTGATGTCCTGGTGGGGTACAACTACTTACCTACCTTTTACATTCTGCTAAAAAGGAATCAATCTTTTCCATTCCCTTGGTCAAGTGGATCATGAAAGTCTTTAGGCGTACAGACTTTCATATCAACCAATAAAAATGTGCCATTAGATAACTATACATTTATGTTTTTTTTCCCTTTTCCACCAGTATATAAAAGACAGGTACAAAAAATAAACGACTGATTACTTCGCTGGCAGGTGAAGCTCCCACTGTCCAAGTCTCCATGCAGACTGATAGTAGAACTCCTGCAGCTCTTCTGCGACACCAGCTGATGACAATGTCAAAGAAGAAGATGATGATGCTGGTTCCTCTCTGCAGTAAGTGAGTTCTGATAGGCAGCGTTGAAGAATGTAATCAGCACCACAAGATTCAAGTGTCTGGAAATATAATTTCAGCTTATTTCAGGTTGAGACACACTTAACAATGAGAAACAATGATCTTCAGTATTGTGTAAACAAAAAGACATGGTTATGAACTTGTGTTTACCCTGGTAAATCAGTCAGTTACAATTAAGTGTGGTGGTTTCCCTTGTGGACTATGGGGCCTAATTTGGGAGGGGGGAAAACCCTGACCCACTTGTCCTTAACAAGCATGTTGTTTTTAAAAAAAAAAAGGTGCCTAAAAAGATACAGCGAAATATGCCAGGCAATACACTGTGCAATTTATTGTATATCTCTGCTCTGTGTAAACAAGATATAAATTTTCAGTGTGAAGGCAATCCCACAGCTGTGACTACTGTAGGGATCTGAAGTGTTAGGTCTTTACATATTCTAGTCCATGATTGACTTCTTCTTCTGCATTCATTCAACAGCTGTGTGTGTGCTCTGGAAGGAAGTCATGGTTGTTCATCCGTGCTTAGACTTTAGTCCTGCTCCAGCACTGGACTCTTTTGCCCCAGGAAGCCGTAAAATCAACATTTCCCATTGGTACCATTTCTTAGGAAAACCTGCCTTCCTGACTCGCAATAGAGTCATGTTTATAATATCTAGCCCACACCTTCGTACTGATACATGTTTTCCTTACTGCCATGAGATGTTACGCACATGTTTATTTATGTGTGGGTTTGTATGCGTGTGTGGATGGATGTGCCTCTATGTTTGGGTGTGTGGATTGATGTGTGTCTATGTCTGGGTGTGTGGATGGATGTGCGTCTATGTTTGGGTGTGTGGATTGATGTGCGTCTATGTCTGGGTGTGTGGATTGATGTGCGTCTATGTCTGGGTGTGTGGATGGATGTGCGTCTATGTTTGGGTGTGTGGATGAATATGTGTGCATATGTCTGGGTGTGTGGATGGATGTGCGTCTATGTTTGGGTGTGTGGATGGATGTGCGTCTATGTCTGGGTGTGTGGATTGATGTGCGTCTATGTCTGGGTGTGTGGATGGATATGTGTGCATGTCTGGGTGTGTGGATGAATGTGCGTCTATGTTTGGGTGTGTGGATGGATGTGCGTCTATGTCTGGGTGTGTGGATGGATATGTGTGCATGTCTAGGTGTGTGGATGGATGTGCGTCTATGTTTGGGTGTGTGGATGGATGTGCGTCTATGTCTGGGTGTGTGGATGGATATGTGTGCATGTTTGGGTGTGTGGATGGATGTGCGTCTATGTCTGGCTGTGTGGATGGATGTGCGTCTATGTCTGGGTGTGTGGATGGATATGTGTGCATATGTCTGGGTGTGTGGATGGATGTGCGTCTATGTCTGACTGTGTGGATGGATATGGTGTATATGTCTAGGTGTAGGTGTGGTGTGTGGATGCATGTCTGTGTGGTGTTTACGTGCGTTTGTGCAAGCATATGGCATGCATAGACTTTATAACCTTTTCAATGGATAACCACACACCTGCAACAGCAAGGAGACAGAGGACGTGTTGTGAGAGATTCCAATGTCTAAAGTAGTTAATGCCTTCGTCTGCTGCTGCTCATGGAGGTATGTCTGTACTCTGGAAACATGGACATAAATCACAGTACACATTATACGCTGTCAAAATGAATGAAAGTAAAATGTGGTCTAAATAATGCTACAACTGAAACTCCTATAATCCTAGTTAGTTCATTATTTATTAAGAAATATCCCTTCATTACATGCAGGACAAAAACATAAAAACTCAGACTCCTCAGTTGTTTTTTAAACTGCAAACTCTGGTGGAGAATTCCAGTTCAACAAATCAAGAGGCAACTGAGATGTAGTTTTCGAGAAGAATGTTGCGAAAATACCTTGGACTGCCAGAATAACTAACAGTGAAATGGCAATACAACAATGAGAAGGAGACAAACAAAGTTCTGTGGTCATGGGATGAGAAAAGGAGCACTGGAAAATACTGTGGCAACTGGAAAGATGCTGGCTGAAGAGGCTGATGGCTTAAGACAGTGGCATGGAGGAATATCCTCAGAGGAATTAATCCAGAACACCAAAGACTGAGATCTGTGGGAGATGCATGAACGCTAAAGCCAGCGAGCAAGGCACCTGATGATAATAATGATCATAAAAATCTGGAGGAGAGTTCTGGTTGTTTGTCCACGTCTGGAATTTGGTCTTGTTCCAGAATTTGAGTGCACATTAATTTTTTTAGATGTGGCTTATTTGTATACAACTGTTGGTTCCTGGCCTCTCAGGCCGATGCCTTCGAAGGAGACCATCCTAATTAGTCCCCTTTATTGAAATGCTTGTTACAGACCATTAATGTCTACAAAATATGTCAAAATAAAATACCATACTGGACACACAGGCTGTGCCAGATCTAGTTTAGCTGTATGCAGACTGTTGGTTTGTCGGCTTTCAGGCTGATGCTCTCTGCTTCATTAGTAACACCCCTAAATGGTTGCCTTCTATGACATACTTGTGAGGGGGAGAGGGGTGGGGGGGGGGAGTATAATATGTTGGAATTCCCTTAAAAAATCCTTTAAAAGAAAGGCAACAATTTTACAGGGGAACCATGTCGTGATCCCATGAGCCCGAACATTATTGCTATGCAAAAAACTGACATCAACTGGGCATTAAAAAAGCTGTTTTGCTCAAAGAAAAAACTTTTAAATGGTATTTTTGGTTAATGCAATCATATTATGACCTCCTAAATGTTTGCATAGTTGTGAAAACAGCCAATAAAATTAACTATGTGTCCAGTGAACAGCTGTTAATTTTATAATGCATTTGTTTAGTGTCTCTCTTACTCCCTCCACCCATCTAGTTTTTGATCAGCCCCTTGCTGTGTATCCTGCTGTTCTCATATAGTACGCTCTAGCTGCTGGCTGATTTTGTTCCATTCTGACCAGAGAAGTCGGAAAAGTGACATTTATGGGGAAATGGGCAAAGCTGGAAGTGGCTGTTATGCAGTTTCTCAGAACGAAAGGGGTTAATGTCAAGGAAATTTACCACAAAACAACAACAGACTAGTGACCTGGTCATTGGCTGGGCCAGCTTCCCAGCTCCACATCCATAGATACCATCAGGATCTCCAATACTTGTGTACACATCCAGCAGAAGTTCTTGGACACTCTGACCAGTCTCCCCCTGGGAACTGACCAGAGTTAAAGGATCCAGCTGTGACTCCTGGGAGTAGTCAGGAGTCTGAGAGCTGGAGCTGTTTTCTATTGTTGAACTTTGGTTCCTAAAAGGGACATAAATAAACCCATATCGTTGTACAGAGCCTGAAATAAGGTTTTTAAAGGTAAAATTAACAAATATTCTCAAAGGAAAATGAATGATCACTGTTCAGATATTGAACTTTGATTCCAGGAGGGAAGAAAAATGACAAAACTTTTGTTACAATTGATGGTACTTGCCAGAAGGCTGAAAGAGGTGAAAGATAAAGGCTATGTGCACAAACAGTTGCCAAGTGGGACAAAGGTCTTCTTCTGTCTGTCTAGCCCCAATGAAGCACAGGCCCTCAAACCAACTCACACCAAGTCATTCTATCCTTTGCTATCACATGCTGCTCTCCTCATGTCCTCTCCATCTTTTTAACATCATTCTCCAGCTCCCTTCTCCAAGTGTTTTTTTGGCCTTCCTTTATTCCTATGCCCCTATGGGTTCCAATGCAAAGACATTCTAGTTATATTGTTCTCCGGCTTTCTCAATGTGTGTCCTATCCAACGCCAGCGTCTTTTCTTCACCTCTTCGTCCGCTGGAGTTTGCTTAGTTCTGTCTTAAAGCTCTATATTAGTGATTCTATCACACCATTTAATTCCCTCTATTCTGCGCAGGCAACAGTTAATGAATGTCTGTAGTTCATTAGTAATTGCCTTAGTTGCCTTATTAAGGTCAAAGGTCAGAATGATCTTATTTCTTCATTTTTTTTTTAAATTTGTCTGATACTTGCTATTTTACATGTTACTGTATTGTAATTGTTTGTAGCAGAGCTCTGATATTTGTAACTTTTAGTTCCTCTTACTGTTCAGTGATGAATGCTTGATATGCATCTATTCCTGGGTCACAATGAAGACAGTCACTGTGAGATCTTCACTACAGCTTGAAAGTCTTGTCTTTTAAGATCCTTGCAGGATCAAGGCAGAAGACACAATTAGACACGTGTGCACGCTTGAAAATCTTTGGCGAGGAGAGGAGTGGGACAGAGTAACTGAGCAACAATCACACTTGTGTAGGGTTCTAATTACAATTGGTCAGAGTCCAGGGACTGGTCAGCTGGTCAGAGTCCAGGGACTGGTCAGCAGGGATCACAGAATCAGAAATTCAACAGCTGATTCATGACAATTCCCAACCAGGCAATGTGATTATCTGTAAGGCTCTGCGTTGAGAGGCAAAAGAAATACAAGGGGGTTCACAGTAATAGTGAATGGATGATGCTTAGCTGAGATATGAGAACATCTAGTTTGAGAATGGAGATATAAGTGGTCACTGTCACCTTCCATTTACTTGAGAACTGGCTGCACACACATGAAGTGATTGTAACTGACTCGCAAAGCACGCAGAGAAAGGTAGAAACAGGTATGCTTTGTGCAGAGTGGCAAGCATCGCCACATAGGTCCAGGGTATTTGCATCCATTGAATATTTTCTCTAGGGCATTGTTTAGGTTTAAAAACGGATCAGCATCATGACACTAGGGTAGTAACCTATAAGTGCTCCATTTTACTTCTAACTCAAGTCTGAGTCTAAAGAATCTCAGCGCAGTGCACGAACTCCGTAGCACAGGCGATGATGCTGAAAATACTCTGGGCAGATTTCTAACTACAAATTTTGCCCGGGCAGCGCCGTGAGGCTACTCTTTTCCATTTCCAACTGCCAAGGGATTTTTTTTACAAGCGTAACAATACACACGGGCATCCGATCTTACTAACCAGAGACCAGGGAAAAATTACTAGAAATCCACGTGAAAAATCCCAGCCTTCACCGGGGCTCAAACCCGGGACCTCCAGCACTCGAGGCGGACAAAATTCCCTGAGACCACTCAGCTCCCCCCCCCCCTTTTTCCCCCCCAGATATGCAGGTGTGCTGGGAAATAAACAGTCAGACAGACTGGCTGGTTCTGCAACTTAGGGTGGGAAACTGATGCACGACAAGCTAGATATTGTCAAGGCCTTTGGAAGCGAGTGAACAGTGCACAGGCAAAATTAGATTATCAAGGTGTGAAGTGAACAGTGCACAGGCACAATTAGATTATCAAGGTGTGAAGTGAATGGTGCAAAGGCAAAATTAGATTATCAAGGTGTGAAGTGAACAGTGCACAGGCAAAATTAGATTATCAAGGTGTGAAGTGAACAGTGCACAGGCACAATTAGATTATCAAGGTGTGAAGTGAACAGTGCACAGGCACAATTAGATTATCAAGGTGTGAAGTGAACAGTGCACAGGCACAATTAGATTATCAAGGTGTGAAGTGTACGGTGCAACAGGGAATGATCAGAGGATCTGGAAGACACTCCACACTTAGAGGAAAGCCAAGATGGATAAACAATCAGACTACTACTGGTCCTATCAGAGCTGGAGCTCTTTACTGGCTGCTGAAGATGGGAACAGAGCGCTTATGGGAATGTCTCAAGTGCTGTGAGGTAAGTTCCAGAAAATCAATTCAACTTTTTTATTTGCCAGTTGTTGATCAAAGCCTTGGTCAAAACATTTGACTTTTCCCTCATGACCTCCCCCTTTGCCTCATAAAGCTTCATAGTGATAGTCTGTGTACAGTGAATTCATGTGAGATTTTTCCTGTAGGCCAGACATGTAACCTTTGCATTACACATCTGGCTCTTTTGCTGCATTTGTTGACAGAGTTAGCTTTCCCCATTAAATTTGTGGGACACCGTTGTATGTAATTCTCTACTCCCATTAGCCTCTTCCAGGCAATCTTCTGTCTTCTTTTGTCCCATCTCTGTAACCACATTGTAGCCTAGTACTGTGGCTTTCGGGATTTATCTTGTGCTTCTTGGGCGGCTTGGGTGGTGGATTTGTTCATCTTTTAGTAGGTTTTAGCTATACTATTAATCCATCTCTTTCTTGGTCTTCCCCTCATCTTCCTGCCAAATGTTCTATGGTAAAAAGTCTCATAAGCAGTTTGAACTGGGTGCATACACACTAGATGGCTGAACCATTTCATTCTTTGTCTGTCAATATAATTCAGACACTGTTTTATTACAACTTTCTAATGCTGGTATTCATAACCCTGTCTTTTCTTGTCTTGTTACTCACCTTACGGTGACAGCACATTTCAGTTAGTTATCTTCTGTAATAGTACCCTGTTCATTGTCCATGTTTGGCATAAAGTAGTGATAAAGATGTTATTAATCATTAGCTGTTTTGCTGGAAAGGGAGACATTTGGGTGTCTAAGGAATGCGGCTAACTGGTAGGTGACAGCATTTGCCTTCTGTATGGTGGCTTTTCTCTCTCTATCACGTTAGACATCTTCTGTAAATATGCTTCCGTGATATTTGAATTCTCATAACTGCATGACTGTATAGTGAATTACTGAATTCTAGGCAATCACTGTTAACAAATCCAAAACTTACCTCTGTGTGTCCCACCAAATTTCAGTAAACAGAACTGCTGAAAAGTTGGCTGAGCAATACTGAGCTGCCCTGGCCACTTCCAGGTAGTTCAAATCCAACCAAAAATTGTTATGCCAGGCTGTCTGTGGTATACCTTGTCTGAAGTTTGAGAGAAAAAAAAAAGAATATGGCAGCATTATGAATTTCATATCCTCAAAGTATATAACACAAGAAATAAATGAACGGAAACATACAAGTACTTTGGTGCAAACTTCAACGGCTCCAACATGCTGGGAGATGAAATACAATCTAGAATACAATCTGGAAATAAAGTATACTAGGGCCTTCAACATTTGCTAAAGTCAAAGTGTCTCTCCCGCAACACCAAGATCAAAATATATAAAATGTTGATAAAACCAGTTGTTTTATATGGCTCTGAAACTTGGAGCACAACTAAAAGGGATGAAGCATTTTTTTCATTACAGGTTGTCGAAAACAGAGTCTTAAGATGAATCTTTGGACCCATCAAAGATGCAAACAGCAGGGAATGGAGAGTGAGAAGCAACACAATTTATAATCTTCTTAAATCACCATTGATCACTGGCATCATGAGCTAATAGATTGAAATGGTTGGGGCATATTGAGAGAATGTCAGATGACAGAGAAGTGAAAACTATACACAAGGGAGATGAATGGTTGTAGACCACGAGGCAGACCAAGAAGACTATGGAGAGATAATGTCCAGACAGACATGCAAACACATGGTGTCACCAACTGGAAAGAGAAGGCCAGCCAGAGAGATGAATAGAGGCTGGTGGTATCTGCAGCAATGAACCTCAAGGGTTCGGAATGCTGAAGAAGAAAAAATAATAACACAAGAAATATAATCAGATTAATAGCTGGTTAATATTAGCACTGTCAAATAATACAGCAAATCAAACGGCTTGCCCCCTAAGAATGTTTTCTGACACCATACCATACAAGGCGTAAATAAACCAAAAAAGGAGAAAGAGGTAGAGCACGAGGTAGACCAAGAACAAAATGGAACAATAATGTCAGAGAAACTCTATGGTGGAGACGGTCAGAAGAGCAAGAAGCAGAATATGAAACCTCCCTTGACACCCGAAAACGTAATAGAGGAAGTCAAGAAGAAGAAGAAGAAGATGATGACTGTCAAATGATATGTATACTCAACCCTATTTTATGGCAAAGAAACCTGGATAATAAACAAGCAATCAGAAAGTCGCAATGAGGCAGGGGAAGATGCAAATATACAGAAAAAAAAAGGCTCTTTCCCTGCAGTAAAAATTATAACATATTCAGGTTTTAGAAGGACTGGGATTTCTTCTTCTTCAGTGTTCGTACTACAAGGGTGGTTTCATTTTGTGTTGTGATTTACAGCTAAGCTGCAATATTGGTGACTCCAACTTTGAAGGAATATTCTTTTGAGTCTACTTATATGACATGTTTGTTACAAAGGCAGTGGGTCTATTCTTGTTTTTCTCCATAATGGGGCCCTTGAAGCCACACGGGAGAAAACTAGTACTCAAAGATCATGAAGTTGTTAAACATATTCACTAATCTCTAAGCCACACAGCTATACATTCTAATGATAAATGATTAAAGATAAAGATGGTCTCCATGGTGAAGTGGTCAAGCCGTTTGCCTTGCTCTCTGAAGGTCACTGGTTCATTTCCCGGACGCACCATTTAGTTCCCGGGGGTCATAGCTGGAGCTACAAAATGTGTGCTGTGTGTGATGCTCTCAGCAGGTTCTGCCAGTCTATGGGGAGAGAGAGAGAGATCCAGCCACAGAGGACATGAAATGGTACAATGAAGTCGATTCTCCAGACTTGACTTTAAATGAACAAAGAACTTAGGATATACAGGTGTAATAACCTATACCTGTGTTTGGGCCTTGTCTGCTGCCTGAGATACTGAACAACATTGAGCATTGTTCTGACTGACTGTTTATTCATGAAGATAGGGCTTGCAACTGAAAATAATAGTTTAAAAAAATGTCTTTTTGCCTGTATTTACCAATGTTAGGGTGGTACTGTTCACAGCAATAGATGTTAGTACATGTGAAATGTGGACCTTAACAGCTTAACACAAAAAGAAAATACAAGCACTGGAAATGAGATCTTTCAGAAAATAATTCATGGCACATAAATTCAGAAACCATATCACAAATGATCAGTTTGGCCGCATAATTAACCAGCACACTGGCGACTATGAACCTCTTATTTACAGTGAAAAGATAAGAAAATGCAATGGTAAGGACATGAAATAAAATTAAACAGCCTCTCAGAAACAATACTACAGGGATCAGTAGAGGGAAAGAGGAGAAGAGGCAGACCAAGAAAGACCTGAAGACAAAACCTGGCTGACTGAACAGGACTTGGGCAGGCAACCATGAAGTCCATCGCATCTGACCATCGGTGGAGGGAACTGATCAGACAATCAACAGCAACATGTGACCCATCAATATGCAGTGTTATGGGATAATGATTATGATGATGATAATGATGATGACGATGATGATGATGATGATGAGGGCAGTGTAAGAGAGGAGAATTGTGAGTCTGAGGATTTAAGCCCCCTATGGGCAGTACAATCAGCATGAAGTGTCAAGGTTAGGATGTTTATTTTTGTTCCCAACTGAAACAAACTTCCATTCATTTCAAAGGATCGAAACCCTGGTTCTCTAGCCACTTGACCTGTCACTCACTGAGATGAATGTAAATGATGTAAACAACCTTAATTGCATTCATACAAATACATTCATTCATCATCATTTCTCTTTCACAATGGAAGCTACAGCTTTACTTAAGCATAGGGACCCCCCCCCCCCCCCCCCTTCCCCACTTCTCCATTTTCCAAGGGCTATTTGGATATTCATAACATCCCTGGCAGGCCATGCAAAATAAACTATCAACTTAAAGATTAGTCCGCTATATTTAAGCAAAAATTTTATTGCAGCTGCTTTTGAAAAACCAGACCAAATGATCTTGTGTGCCTTATATGGCACACTCTTCAGTCATTCTTCAGTTACTCTTCAGTCATTCTTCAGTCACTCTTCAGTCATTCTTCAGTCACTCTTCAGTCATTCTTCAGTCACTCTTCAGTCATTCTTCAGTCACTCTTCAGTCACTCTTCAGTCACTCTTCAGTCACTCTTCAGTACTCTTCAGTCATTCTTCAGTCACTCTTAAGTCATTCTTTAGTCACTCTTCAGTCACTCTTCAGTCACTCTTCAGTCATTCTTCAGTCATTCTTCAGTCATTCTTCAGTCCTGGCTTAGAAGAATGGACACCGTAAATTGAGAGCACATATTCACCAGATGGTGTGTGTGTGAGAGAGAGAGAGAGAGACAGAGAGAGACAGAGAGAGAGACAGAGCGATACAGAGAGAAAGAGAGAGAGAGAGATAAAACAGATTTACAAAAGCCATTCTGCTCAATAACAAAAACTTTTTCCCTAAATGCTGTTTTTTTGGCAAGCCATTCTGGTATCGTAATTCGCACGTAGCCTTTATGTTTTAATTCTGTCGAGGTCACTAGGTCATGGCGCCAGTCACCTGATACATTTTAATGCCCCGGGGATTGCATTCCATTTAATGTTTCATTCCTATTTTGCGAATTGATTACTCCCTTAATATATTTCTGAAAACAATTTTTAAAATGTAGATAAATAATTGTTATTTAAACCTATTAGTGACATGTGTCAAATGTTATTAACCTTTTTTAAATTATACAGTATGAGAATTCATGCAGGTCCCTCTTTTTTTAAAAAAAGGGGGGGGGGGGGGGGGGGTGGGGAGCGGACGGGCAAAGAACACTAAATATATTTATTTATGCTAACACTGACAAAGAATTATACAAAATATTTATGTATGCCAACACTGACACAGAATTATAAATATATTTATGTATGCCATCATTAAAAAAAGAATTATAAATATATTTAAGCACGCCAACACTGACAAAGAATTATAAATAAATTTATTTATGCCAATATTTTTATAATTCTTTGTCAGTGTTGGCACACAAAAATATTTTCTGTGTCACTTGTACATATGAACACTTTCATCCCTGAAACAGTTCATCATCATCATCATCATCAAGTGTTCAGGTACCTCCCACAGATCTATGTCTTTGGTGTTCTGGATCAATTCCTCATATGATATTCTTCCATGCCACTGTCTTAAGCCATCCACCATAATTTATGTTGGTCTGCCTCTGCCTCTTCTACCAGTGATCTTTCCAGTCATCATGATATTTTTCAGTGCTCCTTTTCTTATCACATGACTTTGTTCTTTACGTAAACAGTCACTAATACAAATGGGCGAAGCAGCAGAAAGGGCTTCGAGCTGGCATTGGAGGCAACGGAACATCATGGGGAATGGGCCTCAGTAGACTGGTCCGAGTTTCTTATCCATATAAAGCCAAAGTGCCCGAGAGGTGTCTGCCAGTGTCTCTCTGCCAAATGTCAAAGTCTTATGAACCAACCTTAAGCTTCTCACTCTGGTCATAAAAGCAGGCGGTTAATTTGCTACTGCAGCAACAATATAACATCAATCTCACAATACCTGTTGCAAGTCATCATATCGTCTTGTCCCTGTCCAAGAGTCCAATAAGTGCAGCAGGGGAAGACTGAGGCCTGAAGTCATGAACCAGGTCGGCTCCCCTTCTGAGACTGTCTAGGAGGAAGTAATGGGCCGAAACAATCGTCGACGAAGGATCTTTCTACTGAAGGTCGGTGAACCCCTGCTGTGCATGCTCCAGTGTGTTCTTTTTTTAATTATATTTATGCCAAAAACTCTTTAAATGTCGACAAATTCTTCTTTGTTGATGTCAAACATTATGGTATTAAAGAAATAACTGATCTATTCATATGAAATAGTTACTATCTTACAATATATTCTTTAGACCAAACAACTGTATCACTTCACTAACCTGTGTTACGAGCTGAATCCTGAGAGTAAACACAGTGAGAATGGAAGAAAGAAGATATGTTGGCAGACAGCACTTGTCTTAACTCTTCATGTCCCCCTCTCAGAATGTCATGAATGAGAAAGGGCAAACTCTCCTCACAAAACTGACTCTGAAAGAATATAAGAATATAATTGTGAGTTAATAAATTAGATTGCTAAATGAACCGAGATTAAAAGTGACAGCACAGCCCCCCCCCCCACCACCCAGGACATTCCCATAAGCACTCCGTCCCCAACTTCAGAAGTCAGCAAAGAGTTCCAACTCTGATGGTATTGGTAGCAGCTTGACTGTTGTTTCACTGCTTCTCAGGCAGATGCACTTCGAATTCGAAGGAAGCTCCCAATTAGTTGACTCTTATGACATGCTTGTTGGGCAGGCAGTTGGCCTATTTTTGTTTTCCCCCACAATGGGGCCGGCCCGGAACCCATAGGGGGAACCAGTACTGAATGTCAGCCACACCTCCTGGTCATTGTCTACGGCATCATTCTCTCCAGACCACACAGGCGCAGGAACCTGATGGTTAAGGACCCCCACTCCCCCTTTCCCATTTGTAGGTGGCAATGCCCCTCATAGGTAATCTGCAGGCAATCTGGCAGCAGAGAGATAGTGCGCTGACTTTGACAATGGTATGAACACTGAACTGTTCAAGAGGTGGTGGCAATGGCAAACTAATGGATGTAAAATTGCCTTTGATCATCTTGTCCTGAGAAAGCCGTTTTCTTCTGGCTTTTGGTTGAGATAATGTGACAGCTTTGGTTAAAGATAGCTGTGTATCCTTTACAGGACATTGCAGAACCAACCCCAGCATTTGTTTTGGCTTTGTGGTTTTTCTAAGAAAATTTTATGTTTAGTAGTTTGTCATTGCTTTCTGAGCGGTCTGCTCTTTGAATGGTCAGCTCCCGGTACCACTGTTGAAACAAAAGACAAATTGTCCGCAGGTGGGACTGAACTCTGCACTATGAAGCATGACAGCTTTGTTACTGGCTGCAAATGCATAGTGTGTGGACATGGTGGGTATGGTTATATATGCACAATTTTTTTTTTTAAATATAAAAATATGTATATAAAAATACATATATATATATTTTTTTATGTCAGTGATGTTAATTAATTTCACTACTGGGTCACACTGCTATATATATGGAAAAATGGCCCAAACCGCACCCAAATGGTTAAAGGAAAGGAAATTTGTAAATTATTTGCTCTGTTTGCATTTAATGATTATTTCCCTCCATGCAGAAATAAACCTGTTGAAAATGTATACTGGCAAAAAAAAATTAATTTCGTTACTGACATGATGTCATTAAAGACATTATCCCTGCCTGTCTGCTCGGTAGCCTAGGTTTCAACTTCTTTAATATATTCACAAACAATGAGCAAGCCTCCTAAATTCTTCTGCTGCTTGTTCTAGTTTCTTAGGGTAGAGCAGTGGTTCTCAAACTTCCTAATGCCGCTACCCTTTAACACAATTGCCCATGTTGTGGTGACCCCAACCATACAATTTTTTTCATTGCTACTTTATAACTTCGGTTAATATGTGTTTTCCAATGGTCTTAAGCGACGATGGTGAAATGGTCATTTGATACCCAAAGGGGCCGCGACAAACATTTTGAGATCCGTCGGGGTAGAGTTTCAGTAAGGATGGTATTTTTGGGGGAGTGAAATTTGAAGAACAAAAAACTTTATTTTTAAAGGTTTAGAAACTGGGCATGCACGCCTGTGTTACATTTGGCCTTTCCTAGCATTCACCTTTCATTTGGCAGTTACTTTTTATATATCAAGTATAGTACCAAGCATCTAGCAAAGCATTTTTCAAGCATCTATAAAAATTCATTGTATAAATGTAAACAAAAAGGAAAAAAAGGTCGTTTTTAAAGATTTTTACAGGGCGAAATAGTGAAACTTCAAATAATTGAGTCTCCTCCCCGTGTGGATTCCGGGGCCCTGTTACAGGAAAAACAAGAAAAGACCCACTGATTACCCAAAAGCATGTTGTAAGAGTCGACTAATTGGGACCTTCCTTCAAAGTCGGAGTGCATCTGCCTGAGAGGCTAGGAACCAACAGTCAGCATGCAAATGAGTCAATTATGTAAAATAGATGCACACATAAGACTCAGGTTCTGGAACAGGACTCCAGTGCAGACCTAGACAAACAGCCAGAACTTTCCGCCAGAGCTTACAGCTGGTGAATGTGAAGAAGAAGCAGACTGAGTTTGTGATGTCCTGTAGAAGATTTGCAGCTAACCAAACAACGTACCTTAAGAGCACACATTGGGCCAATCATCTTGAGTATCTCATCTTGAACAGCTTCAGTGCTGAGTAGAACTGTTGTCAGATCTCTGATCCACACTTCATGAGATGGGTTCAAGGTGGTGCTACTGCCCAGCCACAGTTCGGATCTGTCCACTACCATCTTGAAGCTGTCATAATTTGCTTGGGTCAAAGTTGGGGGAGCCATATCCTGTGAGGAAGTGAACTGGTTACATCATCACAGCAGAAAAATAAATATGACCATCATCATCATGTGCAGCGCCACTAAGCGTAGGCTGTCATGTTTCTCCATCTCACATGATCATCAGGTTCACAGAACAGTTCCATGTTTTTGTGTCGCCCCATTCAGCCATTTATCTCTTTGCCCTCCTCCTTTATGAAGTAGGATATAAGTAAGTAAAGGACCCTGTTCAAGCCAGTACTGCATCAGGTATATTTTATGTTTCTTCTTCTTTATGTTCATCAGCTGTAAACGCCTGCAGACAGTTCTGGTTGTTTGTCCACTTCTGGACTTTAGTCTCATGTGCTAGATCTGATTTTTGCATGCACATCTGTTATACAGATCTGACTTAGCTATATGCAGACTGTTGATTCTAGAACAAATGCACTCGTGAATTAGAGGCAAACCCCTAATTAGTTGACTCTTATGATGTGCTTGTGTGCTTGTTAGGGAGGCAGTGTATCTACTCCCCCCCCCCTCCCCCCAAATAGGGCTCTGGAACCCAAACAGAGACATCAGGCATTTAATGCTACTCATATTTTCAAAGGCCAACTGTGTGATGTAGTCAACTTCCTGCTGGCTGCCTTTACTTGCCAGGATACTACCAGGTACTCGGTTTAGGTTGGTAAACCTGGAAACCAAGGTCAATTCTTAAATCTTGTCTCAAATCAGAATCGAACCCAAGATCTGTAGACAGGCAGGCATGCAAGCTTCTGCCACACTATGTATGTTAATGCCGCTCTTAATGATATTCAATCAAGAAATCAGCAAGTCCTGTAGAGAACAATGTTGTCTTCAATGCATGCTTTAAAATCTTTCTTTCTCTAGCCATTTCTCCAGCCCTGTGTGCTTTCATAATCAATGCATCTATTGGTTTGGGTTTAGGTTTAGATCAACATCATGGCACAAGGGTGATAACCCATAAGTGCCCCATTTTACTTCTAACTCAAGCCTGAATCGGAAGAATCTCAGTGCAGTGCTTGAACTCCGTAGCATCGGCGAGGATTCTAAAATACTTTGGGTAGATTTTTAACTCAAAATTTGTTTCCATTTCCAACTGCCGAGGGATTTTTTTACCAGCAATACATACGGGCGTCCAATCCTACTACCCAGTAAACAGGGGAAATTACTAGAAGTCCACGTTAAAAAAAAAAACCCAGCCTTACCCTCCAGCACTTGAGGTGGACGCCAAGCCTCCAGACCAGGCAGCCACCCAGTCAATACATCTATAATGTCCTGTATCCACCTTCGTGTAAGTGTCACAGAACGGATTTGAATTGTTCTCTGACTTGCCCGCAAAGAAGAATTCAGGACCACTAAAATAAGGGAGATAATACTGAGTGAAAATAGCGGAGGCGCCAGAGAAATTGCATTTTTCAATCAGCCTCACAGTTAGCAGTAGAGGATATATTTTAGAAATCTATAAATAGCTAGGAGCAGTCTCGAGAAGGAAGAGAAATCACACATGAATTTTAATTGGAGATTGCAGAAACAAAGAAATGCACCCGCACTGCCAACATAGAAGCATACTGTAGGCATAAAGATGGCCCCACCAGCTGGCTGTGGTAATGAGCTCCCAGGCTGCAAGGGTATGTGTGGTGTCCAATTCAAGAGAGATGCAGAAACTGGATCCTGAACCCACTGACTAGGTGAAGCAATTGCAGTCTACAATCTGCCAAAAGTTTTATATGGTGTTCAGGAGACTCCAGTCTGATCCAAGAGAAAGGCAAAAACTGGATTTTGAACGCATTGGCTTCAAGTCAAATAACTCCTTCACCACAGATGAGACACACTGGCAGAACACTTACTTTTCGTCTGCTGGCCCCGCTCTTAAAGGGCTGCAGGTAATGAAACAAAAAGCTCTTGTTCTTCAAAGCCTTGGAGTACTCAGCCTCAAAATGACACCCACTTTCTGTTGCCATTATTTTCTTCAGGATGTCTCCAGCAGTCTTGACCACATCTAGGCTACACAAAAGAATTACAGAAACATCAAGGTGAATTGTTTGTTGTTAAAAACTAATCTCAGCTCAGTCTAAAACTGGTACTAAGATATGTTTTAGAAATTAAAAGTAGCTGGTGGGGGAAAAAAAAGAAACTTTGACATGCATTAGCAAGGCATCTGCAGCTTTTTAAAGTTTAAATGAAATATGGAATATGAAATTTTTTGGAACCAAATCATGTATTTTCAAGCCTAATGTTATAGCTGAAGTATAAATTCAACTGTTATGTTTGATCGTTGTTGAATTTGTACTTCAATTATAAAGGATTCACTTATCTGCTTCATTTATATAATTGCTACTGCAGTGTGCACCTGACAAGATACAGCTTATTATTTAAACCTAATTTGCCACATCAATTAAATTACACATCAATTTTCACAAAAGCATCTCACCTTCTATCCAGCAGACAACAATCTAAAGCATGAAACAGCCAGCAGTATTTTCCATAGCTGTGATTTTTAAATGCCTCTGCAGCTACAACATGACTGGTTTCCACCTGCTGGCGTGGGAATGACAAGCTCTGTAGATCTATGGGACCAATGGCTCCAAGGCAAGCTGCAGACGCTGCAGCCACTTCCTGGTGCTGGGATTTTGCCATTTTTATCAGTTCATGCAGAACCTTCTTCAAAATTAGAAGTCCTGAAAATGTTAAATAAACAACAGGTTTAAAAATTATTCACAAAAAAAATTGGTCCCGAAAAGGGTAAATAAGTGACAAGTTCAAACATACTTTAGGCAGAACAATTAGTCCTAAAATTATTAGACAAGTGACAGGTTAATTCCTTAGGCGCGTGCGTGCATTTCCCCCTACCCCCCCCCCCCCCCACAAATTGCTTTATGGTTTTTAACCATATACTCACCTTTTGAGGTTTTGACCAGCTCCTGAACCTCTCCATGTCTGTGGGCTAGATAGGTGGCCAAATGGCTCAGCCTGATGGCTAGACCTTGTGATGGGTTGTGGGACATGAGGAGACACACTTCCAACAAGTTTTTCAGTTTCTGTTGATAACCAAAAACGACACATACAAATTCATACACAACAAACTGTATACTCTAAGAAATTAAAGCTGTCTTTCTTCTTCTTCTTATAGTTCAAGCTGTGTGGCGTTGGTAGTCATGTCTATCCCCAAACTTCTGTCTTGCGTACCTTCAATCAATTCTGACACAGATGATCCTCCATGTCATGATGTCAAACTGTCCAGAATCTTCTCTCTCAGCATCACTCTGCCTCTTATCCAACCAACTTTCCCACCGTTACGATGAACTCCTGTTTTCTCCTTCTCATGATATGACTAAAGAATGTAGATTGTCTCCTTCTCGAACGGGTAATAAGTTCTCTTTGGGTGTCACTTTCTTTCAAGACATCTTCAATACTCTTTTTAATCTACCCAGGTCATGCTGTCTGTAAAAACACATTTTCGCCGTTTCCACATTAATGTTTCACTAATTATTCAACTGTCCATGACAAGGGGTCTCAGGACAGGATTAATACAGATACTGAGAATTCTCTTTCTCATCTCAACTGAAGAAAAACTGTCTTTACTGCCTGCATTTCCCACTTTTAAGGTGGTGCAGGACACAGAGCTTGTGTGGTTGAAGACTAAATACCTGGACATTTGTATATTTTTCTGGGTTTTTTTCCAGAATTAGTGGGCTTCGCCTGCTTTAGTTTGAGCTATTTTCCTTCTAGAAGTGGCTGGAAAGCCAAAATCCATACCTTTGAATCCATAATTTTTTTTTTTTTTAACTTCAGTACATTCTTTTCCTCTTTCCATTCTCAGGCAACCAAATAGGCTGTGTTTTATTGTTGCTGTTTCTTTGAGATGTGACAGATTATTTTGTAAATCTACATTACCAACATTATAAGTGCAAGAAAAAACCCTGATACTTACCACTTTAAGAGTCTGTTTGCAGCCTGTACTTCTCTGCTCCAGCTGGGCCCTCAAAAGTGAAAGGCCTGGAGCATCTGGCAGAGGATTGAGAATTCTCATGGCCTTGGCCAAATCTTCAACATCATTAACCGACGCCGATAAAAGACTGCTGAGAAATTCTGTCGCTGAGTTGCAGATGTTTTCACTCAAGGTTACTGTGTCAGCTACAGCGTCGATGATTCGGTGAATATAGTTTGTCATCTCCTGAGTAGATTTTACATACAGAAAATTAATATTACCCTGAGATCCCCAAGCTGCTTTCTATGCTTTCTTAACAAGCATGGCATAAAAGGAGAGTGGTTAAGGGTTTGCTGCAATAAGATATGTTGAAACGAAAGGTGTAGATATTGCAGCGTTATCTGTAAACAACATAAGGTGGCAGCTTCCCTTTGAAGGGTAAATGAAGGTGAAAAAAAAAAGAAGAAAAAAGGAGGAGCAGGAGAAGGAGAAGAAGGAGAAGACGAAGGAAGAGATGAATGAGAAGAAGCAAAGAAGGAGAAGACAAAGGAGGAGGAGGGGTAGAAGGAGGAGGAGGAAAAGAAGGAGGAGGAGAAGAAAAAGCACAAGGAGAAGAAGAAGAACGACAAGAAGAGGAAGAAAGAGAAAAGGAGGACAGGAAGAAGGAGGAGGAGGAGAAGAAGAAGAAGGAAGAGAAAGGAAGGACAGGAAGAAGGAGAAGGAGGAGAAGAAGGACAAAGAAAAGAATGAGAAGAAAGACGAAAGAGAAGAGGAAGGAGGAAAAGAAGAAAGAGGAGAAGGAAAAGAATAAGAAGGTGGAAGAGGATAGGAAACATCAGGAAGAGACAAAGGAGGAGGAGAACGATAAGATTAAGGGGGAGAAGATAAAGAAGGAGGATGAAGAGAAGCAGAATGAGGAGCACTAGAAGGAGAAGAATAAGGAGAAGGAGCAGGAGGAAAAGAAGAAGAAAGAGATAATGAAGGAGCAGAAGAAGAAGAAGATGGAGGAGGAGGAAAATAGGAAGGGGGAGAAGATGAAGAAAGAAAGAGAAGGAGGAGGAAAAACAGGAGGACAAGTAGAAAAGGAAGAAATAGTGGCCGCACACTGAGCTGTTTGTTAGTCACTAGTGGAAGTTGCCACATCATTGCAGATGGGCTACCCCATAGCCGCTCTGTTACTGTGTATGTGGAAATCACACAAAATATTCTTTTACTGCCTCAGTTACACACACACAAAAACTTGTCAGTCCCAGCACAATCCTGAACATGCACAGCAGAAATTTTTAAGGCACCTGTCAGATGTGCCAGGATGCACATTGAGTGGAGCAAGTTAATATTCTTTCAATTTCCACACGCTTTGTTTTATTAGTTCTTTTCTTGCATGCTATTCCTATTAATGAAAAAGATCAAAAGAAGAAATGAAGCGATGCAGCAAAGAGATATATATACCTCAGGGCAAGTCGTTAAAGCAGACGAACAAAGTTTGTGCAGAATGTCCAGAGTAGTTAAAACCACATCTTCCTCATAGCTGGGAGTAGTCATTGCGGCTCTGTGTGTTCTGAAGAGAAAAAAAAAGACTCAACATTATTCAAAACTGCCAGTGTCAGTCGACATCTTCCTCACTGCTGGGAGTAGTGATTGCAGCTCCGTGTGTTCTGAAGAAAGAAAAAAACATTATTCAAAACTGCCAGTGTCAGTTGCAGTGGATTAGCCCATATGATGCCAGTAGTTTAAAGTAATTTTATCTTATCATGAGTATGAATTTCATTGCTGCTTCTGACTTTCTGTTCTCCAGTTTTTGCATCTTTGACAGGCTGAAAGGTTTATCATTAAACTGTTCTCAAGTTTGGAATAAGGCTTCGCCTTTCTGTTTTTGTTTTTCATGAATGAACAAACAAATGAATGATGAAGAACTTACCACCCTGCACATGGGACATTTTCACATGTGCTCCATCTCCTCTTCAGTGGTCATCCAAGAGTTGATATGCTAATAGTACTTGTTGCAACCTGATTAACTGCAACCGGATGAGTTGAGTTGAGTTGAGTCAAGAATTGACATCACAGCACTCGGGGCATTCCCATGCATGCTCCATCCTCATCTTCAGCAGCCAGTGCAGAGTTTCAATACTGATGGTACCTGTCACAATCTGGTTATATGTCAGTCTTGCCTTTCCTCTGAGTGTAGTGAGCCGGCCAGACCCTCTGGTTACACCCAGGTGCCTCATTCTCTGCAGGCCATAACAATCTTGTTTCTTTACTGATTCCGTTGCTTGTTCCTAAAGGGATTTGACCATATCGGCCTTGTCATGTATCAATTCACCACCTACTGGTGCGAATCCAGCCAATCTGTCTGCCTGTTCATTACCCACCACGCCAGCATGGCCTGGAGAAAAGATCCAAAGTATGCTCACCACCCGTGACTTTTCCAGTGAAGCTAGCAACTCTGTTCCAAGCATTCCTGTCTTCACCTTTTTCAGCATGCTTTCAGAGTCTGTTACAATTACAACATGTGTTTGCATCATGTTCTCTAGCCACCGGAGAGCTGCAGTTACCGCCTCCACCTCCATTCTCATGCTAGATGTTGTGGTGTCATATGCTAGGCTGTCTTGCACTAAAGATGTTCCATTGGCTTTCACTACACTTCTCTTTCCTCTCAACACTGAACCATCTGAATAGATAATCAGATTACTTGGGCCTGAATTGTCCTGAATCAACTGTTGGGACTTCAACCTCCATAGCACCCGCTGGTCAATCTCTGCAAACCCGGCCAAATGTTATCATAACCCTACACAGGTCAGACTTTCCCGGTGGGAAAGAATATTCAGAGATGATTGTCTTCCAGACCCCCAGCTTTTCCCCCACAGTGAATTTGTCTGTCAATGTACAGATCTTGGCCTATTTTACTGCACTGTTCACTTGATCACCGAGAGCCTTCACCACTTCCACTTTATCATAACGTAGCTCACTACCAATATGAGCGGCAGCAGCCATTTTATCAGCTTACACTTTACCCCGCACACCTGAATATCCTAGACAAAAAATAAACAATATGCTGCTGATCAGTCTTATCAAAGGAAGCAAGCCAATATGCACATAGGAAGGCCTGTTTCTATTTTTTGAAGCATGCTCTGTGAGGACATTACAATGCTGACATGTCGGAATGCTTCCGTCACCATTCTCATATTGGATGTTGTGACTTATACGCAAGATTTTCTGTTTTTAAATAGTGTCCATTAAACTTTGCTCTGAAAGTTCCTAAATGGTTAATTCTTATAGCTGCTGTTTGCTGAAAGTACTTGTTCTTTATTATTTGTGGATATTTTCCATCAATGTTTAATTTTTTAAGTATTTTGATTATATCTTCATGTTTCACAGTCAGAATACTTTCATACAGTCAATGAAGCGTAAGTGTAAATGAGTGTTTGCTTTTATAGCTCTTTCTGACACATGTATATAGCACTGTTTGTACTTTCCCTTCTACACTGGATTCCTTCCACAATGTTCTTCACTAATTTCTAGTTTAATATCTTTGGTTTTCTTATTCTTCTCATAATTAACCTCAATAACCTCTTTGTCACATAAAAAAGTAAGTAAAGGTCCCTTTTCCACACCTTTAGGCGTACAGGGCATAAAGGGCTAGACATATATTTGTATAGACCAAACGGCACAAGATGGCAATGTGGTCAGCATCACGCCGGCCGCCTTTACTTCCCAGGACTGTACCCAGTACCCACTCAAGGCTGGCTCGACCTGGGAGTCAAGGCCATTAAAAAAAAAGTCCGGCTCTGCCAGGGAGCCAACCCATGACCTTCTCATCCGAACGCGAGCGTCTAGCTGCTACGCCACGGCGACTCTTAAAACATTTGGCAGCTGTGGAATTTGAACCCACTCCTCCAAAGAGACTGGTGTCTCAAACCAGCCTTAGACCGCTCAGCCATGCTACCACGTTCTTTGTCACATGACTCATCAGATTTATTTTGTGATGGTCTTGACATTCTTAAGTGCCTGGTTTCTTTGGCCAACCTATTTGTTTCTATTACCTGTCTATTAGGATGATGAGCAGCCTGTTGATAATTTCCCGTATGACGGAAGCCCAGCCTCCCTCCAGTCCACCATCTAACTCCTTCAGCAACATGTTGACAAACAGTCGATACGCTTGCAGGTGGCGCTGCTGGTCATGTGCTCGATGTTCTTGGAAAATCAATGTGGCCAGGGACAACAACACCTGATACAAGCCTCCCTGCAAAAAAACAAAGTATTTATGTACGTAATATCATGTAATTTCAAAATAATAATAGCAGAAGGTATAGTACTTAGGAAAGAAAAGAAGGAAAGAAAAGAAAGAAAGAAAAAAGGCAGTATGAAGGCTATTTTTACTAACAGGTATTTCTTACTAAACGTGACAGTTTAACACCAAAGAAAAACTATGTTTCTGACAAACATACTGAAAAAAAAAATATACTTTTATTAATCTGCACTTTAGATTATACATCCCAGTGAAGACTATCACACACAAAAAGCATACTTTTACAAACCTACTAGTTTGGCTAGCAGATAATCACAAAACTTACTGGTATTTTGGCTAGCACTGTGATCAAAGTAGCATTTCCTGGCACACTAGCAGCAATGAAGTTTTGAGCCAGGTAATCTAAAGTGATCTGAATTTTTCTGGGGCTGTAATGTGGTGGGTTGGGTTCTGGGTACACCATGCTGTGGGCGGAAAAAAAAAAGGTTTACAGCAGAGGTGAGGCGGGATCAGTTTGCATGTGTAAGTGTTAGCAGGTAACAATTACGCTGGAGAGGGTATCACGTGTTATTTTCCTCATTGTCGCTTTGCTGCTGACAGTGCGTGCGCAGCTAGGAATGCAACATTAGTAACTGGTAGCTTTCACATGTTATAGTTCCTGCATGAGTAGTGTAAGCATGCAGCAAATGATCTTCCCTATACATTCAAGACCCAAACCAAGTGGCGTATTTGTAATCAAAGGTGATCATCATCATCACCATCATGTAGCAGGTATTTTGCAGAACGTCGCTCTCATCATGGTGTGCCGGAAAGAAACCCGGTCTCTTGCTAGCTCTCCTGCCTCATGCACTTTCATACTCAAGGAGTCACTCATATCCTGTGCCCATCTCTGTGTTGGTCGGCCCCTGCCCCTCCTTCCTGGTACCATGCCTTCTGTTATAATTTTTTCGAATCCGTTGTGGTGCTTGATATGACTAAAATATTTTAGCTTCTGAGACAGGATGCTGTTTATTAGCTACTCTTCTTTGATGTTCAGATCTTTCCAGATGTCAGTATTTCTCCTCTTTTTCGTCTAAGATATTACGAGAATCTTTCTATAGCATTTCAACTCAAAAGCCCCTATTCTCTTTCTTAAGGACTAGGAGATAGTCCCAACTCACATCCGTATGTTACTACAGGGAAGATGCATGCTTTAAAAATTATAATTTTGATCTCCTTGCTGGTGCTTAACCAAAGACTTTTTAGGCGTAATCAATAGTAGACAGTAAAATAACGCCAGTTTTTATTTGCCAATGGAAAGATAAATCAGCGATTACAACTATTGCATGTACCACTAGTTTATAGGTCAGAAAAATAGCTTCATTACATCTAGTTTCTTCTTAGTGTTCTGAAGCTGAATATTCTGGTTGTTTATCCACTTCTGGACTTTGGTATTGTTCCAGAACCTGAGTTTTGTGTGTAAATCCGTGTAACAAGATCTGGCTTACCTGCATGCAAACTGATGACTACATGCCTCTAAGACAGATGCACTCTGATTTGAAAGGACCCAGCCCTAATTATATGACTTTTACAACATGCTTTGGGGAAGGAGGGGGCAGAAGGTGTTTGCCCCTTCCCCCCCTAAAATGGCGTCCCGAAACCCACACAGGGAGCACTTAGTTTCATAAAGAATGGCTCTTTCTCTTTTTCTCTCTCTCTCAAGCAGCCAGCTGCCTGCTAAAAGCATGTGTGTGTGTGTGTGTTTACATTCAGTGGCTTTTTACACAAGCCTCATTTCAATCAACTGTTATTGTAGTATGCACCTGATGAGATCCTAACCCACATCCCTACCTGCATAGGACTGCCATTTACACCTGGCTGGTGTAGCCAGTGTTGGGCGCCCTAATTACAAGTTCTTTGGAGGTTGAACAGGATATCTGGGATCTGCCTTGTTGGTCCACCATATAGATTGAGATTTTTAAATCTTAGGATGGTAAGCTAAACGTTTAGGTAACAGCCTGGAGGGATAAACCAATCACACACTAACCCATTCAACACCAAGCAACTCATACGTGTTTTTTTTTTACTAACAAGCTTTTTTTCTTAACTATCTGCACCCTATCCAAGTACTATACAATTCCGCTCTGCCGTTATTATTTTACCATCTTTAGACCTAACAGTTAATAAGACAAAGTAACTTCTTCTTCTTCTGCAATTGCATGGTGGTAGGCATGTTGTATTTTGGTTTACCACACAGCTGCAATGTCTGTGTCTTTTGACCCTTTTCAGCAAACCTTTTATGACATGCTTGTTAAGGGCTAGCTGGGTCCCAGAGCTCCCACAGGAAGGACAAAGTAACAACTTTCTAGAATATAATTAGTTAGTATAACAGCTGTCTGGCAAAGAGTTCAAAAGACTGAAAACTGATTCTATAGTTAGCTGCGTATCCTTTACAGGATGTTGCAGAACCAACACCAGCATTTTGTGGCTGTTGTGGTTTTTCGAGGCTCATTTTATGTTCAGTAGTTTGCCACTGCTCTCTGAACGATCAGCTCTCTGTACCACTGTTGAAACCAGCAGAAAACATTCCGCTGCCAAATCATCTGCAGCAGAAATCAAACCCGACATTAGAAGCGTTCCCACCGCCCAAGCCACAGACGCCAACCTTAATTAGTAGGCATTTTATGACACTCTTGTTAAGGGTTAGTGGGACCCCAGAACCCATACAGGGAGGACAAAGTAACAACTTTCCAGGATAAAATTAGTTATTGAAACATCTATCTGGCACTGAAAGAGTTCAGAACAAAACTGAAAACTTATTCTACAACAAAGAATAATCTATCAGAAAGAACAATCTACAACAAAAAAAACAATCCACAAAAAAGAACAATAGAAGTTAAAGTCGAGATAATCAACTTCACAGCAATGGGTTAAGATGAAGCATGAAAACTGATTCTACAATAATGAACAATAAAGGCTAAAGGTTAAAGTCGAGAGAATCAACTTCATGGCACCGAGTTTTATCCCACATGGCTTGGTCTCTCTCCACAGAATGGATAGCACCTGCTAAGAGCACTGCACAAAGCAGAAACATCATAGCTCTGACAATGATCCCCAGTAAAAAAATTGCATTCATGCCCGAATGATGCAGCTGTGAAACCAACTCACAGCCTTCAGAGCGCAAGGCAAACAGTTTGATGACTGCGCAAAGGAAACCCTGAAACAAAGAACAATATGCACACATACTGCTGCTCATTTACCTCAGTGATGTACTTCCTGTGGCATCTTCATCAATGTTTAAACAGTTGAGAATTCCAACAATGATATCCCCTAGCTTTTCATATGTACAATCCTTGATTGTCTGGAGAATAATAGAAAAAAAAAAAAAGATTTAAATCCATGATTGTCTGGAGAAAAAGAGAAGAAAAAAGATTTAAATCCTTGATTGCAAAATAGCGGAAATGGAATTAAATCCTTGATTGTCTGCAAAAAATAGAAAAAAAAAATTAAAATCCTTGATTGTCTAGAGAATAACATAAAATTATATCACTCCTCATTGGCGTTTGTGGCTTAGGCATTGCGAACGTGATTGGCAATGCTGAGGTGACGAGGTTTGATTCCAGCTGCAGGTGGTTTGGCAGCAGACCCTCTTGCATTAGTTTCAACAGTGGTACTGAAAGTCAACCGTTCAGAAAGCAATGGCAAATGAATGAAAATAAATTTGACTAGGTAAACCACTGCAGCCAAAAAATGCTTGGGTTGGTTCTGCAACGTCCTGTAAAGTACACACAACTAGAAAGAAAAAAAGATATCATATACCCTCCATCCCCCTCTACAGCAGCTGGCTCAGAGTTCCAATACCAGTGGTACCAATAGTAGTCAGATTATATGTCCATTTTGCCTTTCCTCTGAGTATCAGCCAGATCTCCTCGTCACTACCTGCTGCATCACTTCACCAGACTGTGATGATCCATTTACTTCTGTTGGTGTGTTGGGAAATGAGCAGGCAGATAGACTGGCTGGCTCTGCACCACTTGGTGGTGAACTGATGTATGACAAGTCAGATATTGTGAGGGCTCTTTGAGTGAACAGTGCGGAGGTGCAGACAGATCATTACGGTCTAAGGAGTATGGCGCTGCAAGGAGTTACCAGGGTCTCGCGCCGACGCTCAACACTCAGGGAAAGAATGAGACAGATATACAATCAGATGGTTAATGGTACCATCGAAATTGTATTTCTTCACTAGCTGCTGACGATGGGGACTGGGCACTTATGGGAGTGTCCCAAGTGCTGTGATGTCAATTCTTAATTTCACATTACTCCTCCAAATTTTACATATGCTCACATAAGCCCTTAACCGCATTTGCCTTATGATGATTCAGTGTTCCACTGTTGTGCAGTGCTAAGCAAATTGTCTGCCTGTTCATTTCCCAACATACCAATAGAAGAATGATGACAGGGTGCGGAGAAAGATAAAAGAGTCCAGATTGTCGATGTACCTCCTTTCACCTACGAGAATCTGGCAGCATCCTTGTAAGACTGGGAGGACATGGGGTAAGCTGTATGCAATAGCAAAGGACAGAGTGACTTTGCATCCGTCATTTGAAGGTCTATGTGAGCTGTATGCCAACGTAAATTCAGTCCTGACAACTGAATCACGGTACATTTTCGAGGAGTCCCCTCGAAAGGTTACTGGAATCGTTTCCATGTGTGACATTTTAATATGCTTACAAAGTCCTGTGTTCTAAACATATTCGTATTACAAATCTACAAGTGGATATTGTGAAATGGATATACAGCAGTTTTAATTTTAATTCACGGAAGACACTCGTGCTATGATGTGTGTGTCACTATTTCTGGTCAGTAGTTTGGACTTTTGGGAACTGGTTGTTTATTCTTTTTCTACTTTGAATGTAGAAATCAAATTGTGAATAAATTGTGTCAAGATATTTCTGAGCTCTGGGTAAGTGCATAAAACTATATTTTATTTACTAACTAACCTCTCACAGCAAGTCACTCTTTGCCTCTTTACTAATTTTGACTAACAGTATAATTATATGTTGTAGAAGTACACTAATAATATCAATCCTTAACCATTTGACTGATGCTTTGCGGACACTTTCTGTAAACTCTTGCGGAAGCTTCTGGTTGTTCATCCACTTCTTATGCATATTTGCAGTTGTACGGTCTGTGTTAATTTTTGTAAATTGGCTTTTGCATCGTGGACACTGGCTGTAAACTCTTGGGGAAACTTCTGGTTGTTCATCCACTTCTTATGCATATTTGCAGTTGTACGGTCTGTGTTAATTTTTGTAAATTGATATGTGTATGTTGCTCAGAAATTTGAAGTTATATGGTCTTTTTTAAATTGCTTTAATTACCTTTAAAATAATATACCATTCATGATACTTATACGTGTTGTTGCATGCAGTAATTAGAAATATGTTTGATGTATTTTTAAACAGTTACCAAAAAATTCGCAATGATAAGGAATTGATTTCATCCAACAAGATGAAACTGGACAAATTTGTTTGTGCTGTTTGTACCTTGAGGATACATATTTATTAGTGCTATAAGTACTGTTAAGAAAACTACTCTGGGTGAAAAAAGTATTGCACATATCAATTTCATACTGATTGTGCTTGTTTACTAATTATTAAATAACAGTATAAATATATGTTGTAGTAGTATACTAATAATAATAATAATAACCATCAATCATTTATATTTATGTTATGTATGACATGTGTATGTTTCAAAGCAGTATTTTTATGCGCTCCTCTTCTTCTTCACTTCCTCTTTTACCGCTGTGGGTGTCGAGGGAGATATAAGGTTCTGTTTCTAGCTCTTATGGCCGCCTCGACCATTGGCACATCCTGCTGTTGTAGAGTTTCTCTGATGTTATCCTTCCACCTTGTTCTTGGTCTACCTCGTGTTCTACATCCTTCTTCCTTTTCCATGTATGCTTTGTATGGTATGGTGTCACAAGGCATTCTCTCTAAGTGGGCAAACCATTTCACTTGCTGTCTTCGTATGTAATTTAGAATTGGTTCTGTGCAGATTTTTTCTCTTATGATCTCATTCCTGATCTTATCTCTTATGGTCACTCCTACAGCCCTTCTCAGACATCTCATTTCCATGGTTACTAATTTTCTTTCATGGTTTGTTGTGAGTAATCTGGTAGTCTTAGTTTCAGCTTCATAGCAAACGGGTCACCCCATCTTTGCTCCGCTCCTGTGCCAACGAAAAACACACAGAATGTTTATCACAGTCCCTTGTGGAAAGATTGACAGACTGCTGTCTCAGCATATCTAGCATACACTCGCATTAAAGCATACGGTAGCCATCCGAAGTGCTAACACAAACAGTCCAACATTAGAAATGCAGTTCATCATTGATGATAGCAGAACTTGTTGCCAACAGATGCCCACCCGATCAATTTTAATCACATACGGGCACCGCCAACCTTGCACGACAGGCATTGCGCCATTTTCTGAATCTACAATTCAAACCACCACGTTGGTCACAGTCGAAAAAACATTCCAAATGCAATCCGCAGCTCACAGTGTCACGACATGCATTCAACTCAGAAGCTGGGCAACAAAACTATATCCAGTCTACAAATGGAGCAAAAATGCATCGGCCACCGTCCGGCAGAAGCAAAAAATTTGCCTCTGCTTTGAACAGTGCTGCAGCCTAGCGTCCATTTTAACTAAAAGTCCTAACACCTCCTATGTTGTTGTGAGTGACCCCCCCCCCACCCCCCGGCACCTCAGATGCAACAATACCCTCTCAGAATAAAAAAGTTAGCACTGATATTTCTTTACTTTTGCTGGAACAAATTTTAGTTTATATCTAAACGTTATTGATGTTTATGTTCATGTTGACTGTAGCAAAAGCATTTTTGTTTGTCTGTAAGAGCCCTTATTGTTTTATTTAACTGGCACACTTATTTACCTTAAAAATGACATATAGTTCTATAAAATATGTAGAAAATTAATGAAACTGTAGTTTAATTTGTGTATACATCTCCTCGATAAAAACTGTTAACACAGAGGGACTCAATTCTTGCACAAGAACGGGAATCCCTGTTGACCCAGTTGGCCAATTTATATCTAGAGTTGGCTGTGGCAATAGCAAAAGACAGAGTGACTTTGCATCAGTCATTTGAAGGTCTATACTCCTTTGGGGAATAAAGGGAAACAAATTAAAAAAGGATAACAGGAAACAAGGTAAATAAATCCTTGAGTCAAACACGTTAACAGTAAATAATGCTATTACTAAATACGTGTTCAGTTTGGAGGAGCAGATGGATCACCGCACTGGTGAGACTGATGCAGGAAGGGGGGGGGGGGGGGGGGGGGTGACGAGAGGTTCTGGCAGATGCTCAAGGCTCAAAGGAAAGGCAAGACAGACGTTTAATCAGAATGCTACTGGCACCATTAGTATTGGAACTTCGCTGGCTGCTGAAGATGGGGACGGAGCGCTTATGGGAATACCCTGTGTGCTGTGATGTCGGTTCTTGAATTAAATCAAATCAAAATCAATTACTAAATATTTGAACTTGTTGAAAGTTACCTTGTCAGAGAGTTCAGACACAACCATGGTAAAACAATCGGTAGCAGTAACAAAACTCTTGGAGGATGTATGGCTGCCAGATGCTTCACTCAGATTGACAGCAAAGGCAGGAAGGACATGGGTAAGTACAACTGGTAGCGCAGAAATGAGAGCCTCGGAAAAATCGACGTGGTATGGATCCAAGACTGCATGTACATCATCAATATTTAGTCTTGTGATGAGTAATTCCGAAACAATCAAGTTTTTGTGAGACCTAGAGGATGACAACAGCAGCAAAAATCATATAAAAAAGGTAAAGTCAGGAGATGTGAACCAGCATCATTACACACGGTTATAAACCATAAGTGCTCTGCCACCAGTACAGACAGCTGATAAGAAAGTGTCCGCCTGTGTTGCCGTCTGCACGCAACTGCGTAGCTACAGCGACGTTCCTCCATTTACCCTAGAGTATTTAATCTGGTACCCATTTCCTGGTGGGTGAGGCTGGGTGAACCCCCGGAACTGCCAAGTTTCGAACACCGGCCATGGGCTGTAGCGAGTCACAGCTGGATTTGAAAGCGAGTCTCCTATCGACTGCGCTAACACATCCTCCAGCAAATTCTAGTTGTTGCATGCACATCTGTTTTACAGCCTCCATGTCTGCTCATATGAATACATGTAACTATCAATTTAAAAAAAACTTGTTATTGCCTGTATTTACCGGGAGCCACCATGGTGTAGCATTTGCTGCCAGAAAAGTTCAAGGAATTTTTCACCCCATTGAGCTTTTCCAGGTCTTTTTAAGGTCTCAAAAGGGTAAGCTGTCCTTCAAGAATTGTGCAAGGTTTCAAGGACAACTACAAGCCCTGGTTTAGATGCCTGCGGATCCAAATTTCATGTGTTCAGGTCCAGATGGAGCTGCATTTTGTGCCCCTTTAAAACTGACTGACTCCCAGGTCGACCCAGCCTTAAAATGGGGACCAGGTAAAGTCCTGGGAAGCAAAGGCGTTTGGCGTGAAGTTGACCACATCACCCATAGAGTGCCAACTGGTATGAAAAATAGGTCTAGCCCTATATGCCTAATACACCTGAAGGCAGACAAAAGAGTCCTTTTGGGTCTTACCCAAACATACTCTCCACACCAAAGTTGTCTGCCGGGAACTGCATTCTTGCAGATCGGAAGGTCATGCGTTCAGGTCCTGATGAATCTGGACTTTAAAAAAAAAAAAATTACAGTGGCTTCCAGCTCAACCCATCCTTGAACTGGTAAAATCCTGGGAAGTAAAGGTGGCCGGCCTGATGCTGACTGCATCACCCACCAAGTACCGATTGGTATATAAAATAAAAATTATGTCTAGCCCTGTATGCCCGGTACACCTGAAGATGTGGGAAAGGGTTCTTTAGGGTCCTGTCCAAACATACTCTTCACACTAACTTTGTCTATCTGGAGCTGCATGATGCAGCTAGCTCTCTTAGCCAGCAGATTCATAAAGAAATCTCCGTAGGTTCACGGCCAATTATTTTTATCACTGGCGGGGCAAAGTGGTTAAATTGTCAGGCTCAAGATTTCCTTGTCCTAGACTGCCCAGTTTTGTGGTCAATGTAATAAAGGACCCTCTTCCAAGCATTCCAACATACTAGGCACATAGTGCTTCATATGTCAGTGGAAGTAAGTAGTGAGTAAACCCATGAATCAGCCATATGGCATGCACAAAAGCTGTCAGGAGGCACTCTCATCCATGCAAAGGTACAACAGGCCAATAACCTATTTGCCTAAAACCATGACAAAGAGACAAAACAGGACGGATCTTAACAGCGACAAACTGGCACTAAACAAGGAAACTAAGACAAAGAGAAAACTGCTGATAGAGAAGTCTGACGATCTCTCTGGAAACCTCTATACCCTAGGGTAGACAAGGACTGACTCAGTAACATCAAGCTAACCTGACAAACTGCTCCAGATTGGCATAACCCAGGAGTTTGTAAGGGAACTGTGACACCGAACTGTTGACCATCTTCTTGTGTAGCCAATTATGGATGAGGTACGGAAGATGACAAACCAGGTAGCCTTTAATATCCACAAAACCCAGCTCCTGGCAAGCAATGATCAGCATCTGCGCAAGAGGAATGTTTTCAACAACTAATTATAAATGGTACACAAATAATTCTGTAGCAATGCTTTTATCTTCTTTTTCTTTCGTTCGCTTGAAATAGATTATCTATATTTGTCTCTAGTTGTCTCTAGTATGAACTTCGCTGTCTTATGTAATTCATTTAGCTGCCGTAAAGTTTGGCTTCCACCAGCTTCTCTCTTGGCCAGAAATTTTGTCTGGAAATGTTGAATTTGGGATAGTCTTGGAGGATGTGATCATTTGCCTCAGGTGCCAGTCCACAGGTACACATGGCTGATTCACCAATCTTAAATTCTGCATACATCTGGCTGTGAAGTCAATTGAGACCTGTTCTAAGGTGTAGGGTAATGACTTGCTATGGTCTGTTCATAATATGGTAATCGTCTTGTGCCAGTTTCTATTTTTTTCTGATTAATTTGATTATTCTCTTCTTCTGTTGATAAGAGACTGATATGCCAGGTTACTCTTCAGTTGTACCTGCCTTAGCTACTTTATCAGCTGTTTTATTTCCAGGAACTCCACAGTGGGATGGTTCTTTATTAATATCCAACCCCAGATGAAGTCACAGGACAGTCCGACATTTTAGAGGGTCATAAGACTTGGTTTTCCCGCTTTCTGATGCTTTTAATGACGCCAAAACATCTAGAACGGGCCCTAACCCCAACCCACCTACGTCCCATGAGAGAGTGCAGCCTAGGTCCTACAACTGCTTGCCGCCTAGGTTCTACGACTGCATGCAGTCTATCTACCACCCCCTGAAATATTAGACTGCTCCGTGACTTGTGGATTTCCCGTGTTTGAGGTAGGATTTTAATAAAGCACCCTAAATGCCCTTATCAGCTTCTTCTTCACTTCTTCTTTTACTGCTTTAGGTATCAGAAGAATATTAGGTTCTGCTTCGTGTCACCTCAACCATGGAAATATTGTACTGTTGTACAGTTTCTCTGATGCTATCTTTTCATCCTGTTCTTGGTCTACCTTGTGCATTATGTTCCTCTCCTCTTTTGTATGATATGTCATCTTAGGCTTAATGGAAAGGATTCAATTTAATGCTTTTCTTTTCATGTCTATTGATTATCCCATTTTTTTTTAATTTAAAAAAAAACTTTTTTTTTAAATTTATTCGAGCTGTGTAATATGTTGTTTTTTCAACGATTTTTCAGGAAATTCCTACAGGTTCACTACACATTTTTTAGCATTCATGGAGCGAAATGATTAATGACTAGAATAAAGTAGACAACTGTGTCCACTGCCTGTACAAAATCAGTTATATATCCATTCTCACAACAGGACGGTAGGCAGGACATCTCTCACCTTTCTAACCGAATCGAGGGGAATACTTCTCTCAGCTACCACCTGGCAGAGTCCAAGGAGGCACGGCTTCTCACACACTGGACTGGTCACTATGATGGTCAACAAAGACTGAAGACAGGTGGCCTGACGATTACGGAGTTCATCCTGCCACCGCTGGTCACTCAGGTTCCCTTGCTTCATTTTCGATAAATAAAAACAATAATTAGTTTAGCAAACGGCTGGAAAATACAAAAAAGTTAAAAACAGAGAAACGTTAAAAACAGAAATGTAAAAAAATTTGAAAATGTTAAAAACAAAAAAGTTACAAAACTTGGAAATGTTAAAAACAGAAATATTAAAAAATTGGAAATGTTTTAAAAAATGTTAACAACTTGGAAATATTAAAAACAGGAATGTTAACAACTGAGAAACGTAGGAAAATATGTTAAAAACTTGGAAATGTTAAAAAAAAATGGGAAATGTTACTACTGTTAATACAAGAAACTCCACAGAGGAGCGAGCACAACATGAGTCATCCGATCATCAGAAAAAAGTCCTCCATCACCGATGACTTTAGGGCCTTTGCTTACCAAACAAAACCCAGCCATCAATGGGTAACATGTAAAGTCACTGGAAGTAAAGGCAGCATGATGCTGACCACATCAACCACACAGTGCTGACTTCTTCTTCTTCAGCATTCCCAGCCCTTGAGATTCATTGCTGCAGATATCACCCGCCTCCATTCATTTCTCTGGTTGGCTTTCTTCTTCAGCATTCCGAGCCCTTGAGATTCATTGCTGCAGATATCACCCGCCTCTATTCATCTCTCTGGCTGGCCTTATTCTTCAGCATTCTGAGCCCGTGAGATGCATTGCTGCAGATATCACCCGCCTCCATTCATTTCTCTGGTTGGCCTTATTCTTCAGCATTCCGAGCCCTTGAGATTCATTGCTGCAGATATCACCCGCCTCTATTCATTTGTCTGGTTGGCCTTCTCTTTCCAGTTGGTGACACCAAGTGTTTGCAGGTCTGTCGGGACATTATCTCTCCATGTTCTTCTTGGTCTGCCTCGTGGTCTACGACCATTCATCTCTTAGGTATACAGTTTTTACTTCTCTGTCATCTGACATTCATTCAATATGCCCCAACCATTTCAGTCTATTAGCTCTCAGTGGTGATTTTAACAGATTATGAATTTCATTATTGCACAGTGCCGACTGGTCTATCAAATTCAGGTTGAATGTTGAATTAAAAATTGACATCACAGTAATCGGGACACCCCCCATAAGCGCTCCGTCCCCAACATCAGCAGCAAGCAAAAAGTTAAAATTCTGATGGCACCAGTAACTGTCTGAATGTATATCCATCTCACCTTTACCCTGAGTGTAGAGCGTCGGCCAGATCCCCTTGTAACTCCTCGCAGTGCCATTCTCCTCAGACCGTAATGATCTATCTGTTCCTCTGCACTGTTCACTCACTTCCAAAGGACCCTCCCTATAAAATTTAGGTTCAGCAATATATTGCCAGTATGTTGAAGGCATGAAGAACAAGCAGTCCTGTACCTTTCTATCACTCTCTAGCAGTGGGCCACACCAGGTCACAACTCTGTGGTTTCTGTAACATTCGGGTTAGATAACACAATGTCCACAATGGTCATAAGAGAGCTGAGTTGAGTTGAGCCAAGAATTCACAGCACTCAGGGCATTTCCATGCATGCTCCGTCCTCATCTTCAGCAGCCAGCACAGAGTTCCAATACTGACGGTACCGGTCAAAATCTGGTTATATGTCCGTCTTGCCTTTCCTCTGAGTGTAGTGGGCTGGCCAGACCCTCTGGTTACACCCAGGTGTCTCATTCTCTTCAGCCCAAAATAATCTTTTATCCCTACTGATTCCGTTGCTTGTTCCCAAAAAACCTTGACCACATCTGCCTTGTCATGTATCAATTCACCACCCAGTGGTGCAGATCCAGCCAATCTGTCTGTCTGTTCGTTACCCACCACGCCGGCATAGCCTGGAGAAAAGATCCAAAGTATGCTCACTACCCGTGACCTTTCCAGTGAAGCTTGCCACTCTGCTCAAAGCATTATGGTCATGGTCATAAGAGAAAAAGTCGGCACAGAATCAATCCTAAATTGCATACAAAGAAAACAAATTAAATCATCTGCTCACTTAGAGATCACAATCAATCCCATACAAGGCATGTACTAAAAGAGAAGGATGTAGAGCACAAGGTTGACCAAGAACATCATAGAAACTCTACAACAGCAGAATGTGTCTATGCCTGAGGTGGCCAGAACAGCAAGAGGCAGAACTTACTGGACACCCACAGCAGTAAAAAGGGAAGAGATGAAGAAGAAAGAAACACAATGTTCATAAAAATCTTGTATTTAATAGTGCTCTGATGATGTCAACTGTTACACATTACTCTCAGTGCTATCATTTTAAAAGAACATAACCATTTACCTGGATATCCAGAAGCTCATTGCAGATTTCAAACACACGCTCAAATGCTTTTTTCTGTGTTGATTTATCTCTGAAAGTCTTAATCCCTTTCTTATCACTTCGAACAAACAACCTGCCACACAAGAAAAACCCCAGTGACACATTAAAACATTTCGGAATTACATACTTTAGCATGAAATAAAAAACATGGTGCTTCTCACGAACCTGCCCCCATGAGCCCGCGTCTGCCCAGGGCATAAGATTTCCTGTCGGCTCCATTCATGACCCTTGCCGTTCCCACGGGCTGCTGTATGTTCTAGCGATGGAGGGTGGGGGGGGGGGGGGGGGTGTCACATAGTGTTTTCTTTTCAATGCTCTAAGCATTCTATGTTCCACTTTATGAGCGGCCAGTAGCACGTTCTATTTTCCGTGTCGTTGTCAGCGGCAGACAGCACTCTGTGTGTGTTACTGCTTTCTGCATTGGCTCTTCATCGCTATTCAATGCGGCCTTACTTAGTGACTTGAAGTACAAGATGAATTTTCTTCAACTTTCAGCACTGACGAGCGATAAGAAAAGTAGCGTCGCTTTTCTGCATCAACACAGCATCTATAATACTCACGGCCGCCAATGCTGGGTTTCTCCCCAAGATCTGGGTTTTTTTAAGTTGCTGTCTGGGTTTCTTGATTTTTTATTTTGAAAACTGCAAAATCTTGCATTCTGAGTCTTATTAATGCAAAAAACTGTAAAAAAAATAAACTCTCAGCCAGAATAATATATGTACATATAACTTGTGCCCATCCCTAGATGACCCTTTTAAGGGCCCGCCCCAAAATGCCACAAATTCTCAAACCACCGATGGTCGCAGAAAACATTTAGTTCACAGAGACAAGAAAACTTAGTCAAACACTCGCCCACACATACAAACAAAACAAGAAAAAAAAAACCCACCCCATCACTCAATGTCACATGCCAGGAAAGAGAGATAAGTATCATGGTCATGTCGGGTCTTGAACGATTTTCAACATGGTGTGTGGGAAGAAACCCATATTCTGACACCCTTAGAACATACAGCAACCCATGGGAATGGAAAGGCTCATGAATGGGGCTCTCAGAAAATCTTGCACTCCTGGCAAGACATGGGCTGATGCGGGCAGGATTGTGAGAAGTACCAACAAGATAATAGGAATGGCTAAAAATATGTTCAACAGCTGCATGTGCAACCGCAGATTTGTTGTAACCGCTACTTCCACAGATGATGGTGGTGTACTGTTTATGCTGGCACAACAATGCCTTATGCATTTAATGTGTGTGTATGTTGTTATTATGAATTTGTGTTTTCATAAATGACAGTGGGAACATTAAGTCTGAGTTTTCGCTCATATCACAAAGCAGTTTTGACGCAACTGCAACTATATGACCAGTGTAATATTTTTTGCAATGTGCATAAATTATTAGTATCTAGTGGGTTTGTTGGCATCTTTCCACACACAACAGTGTTATACTGTGTTTCCGGGAGGCTGGGAATCAAGATTTCCTCCTCTCCACACCACAAATCATTAAGCATTCATTATCAGGTGCCTTGATGGGTGGCGTCGGCAATCATGCCTCTTCCCAATTTGCGATCTCCTGCAAAAATGTATCAGTTCGTGTGCTGACACACCTCCATGCCATGCAACAAGAATATCAAGAATCTTCTCTGGTTGTCTTCATCTATCCCTCCTTCCACAGATCTTTCCAGTGGTCACAACATGTTCCAATCTGGGATCAAACCCGGTACCCTGGAATTACGAAGCGCATTCGCAACGTCTAAGCCACAGATGTCAACATTACTGCATACTACCAGAAGAAAACACCTGCACATGGTAACAGCAGTAACAACCAAAAGAGCATCAGTGGCAACAGCAACTGCCAATAAAGGTTCAAAAACACTTGCAACAGAACCAAACCCGTACCACTTAAGAGACTCAGCAACCAGAGTTCTGAGCATAATGTCACCCTCAGTCAAGAGCTTAGGGAAGTGCTGGGACACTGTACAAAGACTAGATCCTTGTGTTTCGCCATCTGGTGAAGCAATCTGCAGATGACCCCAAGTACAGTCAGGATCATGCTGAAAAACAAAAATATGACTACAATTTACCAATCAATCAAATAATTATGAAATCAGTTAATTAATCAAACAACTGTAGACCCCATAATTAACACTGACTATTCCCAGTGTGGGGTTTGGAAAGGAAAAAGGGGGGAGGGGGAACACTGCCTCCTTAACAAGCATGACGCAAAAGATGACTTTTTAGGTGGTTTTTTTTTTCTGTTTCTTCTTCTCCTTCTTTTTCTACCGGCTGTGAGCTCAGGCAGAAAGTCCAGATTTTTCGTTCATTTGGACTTTGGCTTTGTGCCAGGGCCTGAGTTTTGAGTGTTCATCCATTTTACTGATTTATTTGTGTGCAGCTGGTTGTTCTTTGCCGCTCATGCAGATGAACTCCGACTTCAAGCATGGTTTTTTGGGGAGGCAGCAGGTCTATTCTTGTTTTCCCAACAATGGGGCCCCAGAACTCACATGGGGAGTGTTTCTTTCAAAGTCTGAGTGCATCTGCCAGAGAAACAAGAAACCAACAGTCTGCCAGACTGGTAAAATGGATGTGAACACAAAAGTAAAGTTATGGAACAAGACTAAAGTCCAGAAGTAGATGAACAGCCAGAACTTTCCACCAGAGTTTACAGATTGTGAACATGAAGGAGAAGAAATGACTGCATCTCTTAGCCAACAGGTCGTATGTCTTCCTCTGATGGTAAACTCTGAAATATCTTCTTCTTCCTCTTCTGCATTTCTCTCTAAAAGGGCAGTTGGCCCACTGTATTGTGGTTTACAGCTAGACCGCAAAATCTGCACCATTTGGCTCCATGTATCCGATTTAAGGAAACTTCTAATAAGAACCCACACAGGAAGAACCTGTTATATGATAAGCACATCTCAAGGCCTAATATCTTTAAGTACCCCCAAAAAATTGTTGCATCAGCCATCATTAAAAAACTAATTTTCAGCACTTGAATTTTTTTTTTTACCTTGGCAAACAAAGCATCCACACATTTTAGTTCAATAACTGTTCAGGTCTCACCTTTAGTAAATCCAAAAGAGTTTCGGCAATCTCAAACTTCAGAACAGGTGTACTATCAAATGCCAGGCGCCTGAATTAAATATTTTTTTAAAAATTACCAATTCTGCGGCATCAGAGTGCTGAGAACGTATGGGAATGTGCAATGAAGATGAGTGTGATAACATATCAGAACAAATTCTCATGTATATGAGTCAGACAAATAGAGGCAGCGTTAAAAGTAAAACAGATGAAAAATATAAACATAGGGAAATAATTAGAATTAATGGCATATTATGTATGATGAGAGACCAAGACGATGAGCTGCCATGGTGTAGCATCTAGATGCTCGCCTGCGGATCCAGTTGTCATGGGTTCAAATCCAAACAGAGCTGGACTTGTTAAAAAATGACCATGGCTCCGCGATCAACCCAGCCCTAAATGGGTACGAGGTACAGTACTGAGAAGTAAAGGTGGCCAGTGGGATTTTGGCCACATCACCCAGTGAGTGCTGATTGGTCTATAAAATACCGGTCTAGCACCATATATTCAATACCCCTGATGGCGTGGGGAAAAAATAACCGTTATGTATGACGAGATATAAATCTGGAAACTCCAGTGGCAACTAGCCAACCTGATGAGGAAAGGTGGCCAACCTGATCAGGAAAGAACAAAAGGAAGACAAATGGATACATCCTGAAAGGCTTAGCCATATAATAAGAGCAGGACAAGAACACAGACCTGGTCCATTATTCCATGAATCTGTGAGATGGCGGACCATGACCACCAACATTTATGAGAAATTATAATGATGATGATGACCTATAAAGGCCAGCCACCCTATATAATCAAAAATTAAAAACTCTGCCGAAAACTAAACGTACATTTCAACTGCAATGGGTTGACAGAATCTAGAAGTCACGTCTCAAGAAAATATATACAGGAACACGCTGGGGGTGAAATTAAATGAAAGAGCTGACAGACTGGCCGCATCTGCAGTAGGTAGCGGAGGAAGAAGTATGAACATGGCAGGCATACTGAATGCGCAGGCATGCAGAATGTGCTGTGTTTCTGACACAGAGAGAAAAAGGAGTCAGAGACAAAAATTGTGTGTTGGAAATGGGTGTTAAACAAGGACAAAGTGAGAGGATCAACGTTATTGCACCAGGTTTTGTCCCATATGGCTCAGTCTCTCTCCTGAGGACGGCTAGCTGCCTGCCGAGAGTGTCGCAAAGAGCACGACCTCAGTAGCTTAGGTGACAATTCCCAGGGATCTCTGTCAAAATTGCACTCGTGAACTGAATGGCGCTGCTGTGAAATGAACTCATAACTTTCAGACCACGAGGCAAACGGCTTGACCACTTGGCCATGGAGAGTTCCCTATTAAGCAAGGACAAACATGTAGAAATGAGCCTAGGGGGTAAAGAAAGAAGATAAGCCAATCAACTTTGACTGGAAATGGTGAGCATGGAGATAATGGCTGCTGCAAAGGAGGACAGAGCACGAATGGGTTGGACCAATGGGCAAGGATACCAGTACGAATAACAAATAACAAGTAACCATAAATAAAATAGTAAACACTATATTAAAACACATTCTAGTCAATGAAATCCATTTGATAATCCACTGAGATAAGTGGATTCATCTTCCGAACTCCTTGATATCATTAAAAGTATTGCAAGGTAAGGCACTCACTCAATCTTGAAAAGTTGCTAAAGGCTGAGGACAGTATAAAACCATGTGGATGTGGAAGGCAAGGGGAAACTACCACATTATGCATCCAAAGAAACACCTTATCTGCCAGAGACTGAGTGGCTTTCCAGAGTGCCATGATGAGAGTGACGTTTTGCAAAGTGCACGCTTTACGGTGATGATGATGAGGCAATGAAAAATTACATCAGCTTTATAGTCAAAGAACATACCAGAAATCTGACACAAACTTGAGGAAGACATCTCGGCAAAACTGCAGCTCTTCAGATGTGCTGTCCTCACCAGTGAGATGTGGAATGATGTAGCGCAGGTGTGACAGAATCCTGCAACACACCTGCTGATCTTTCACCAGTTCTTTCGCAGTCTGCCTGAAAGAGGTTTCAAGATACAATACTTGTTAATTTCACCACTGTGTAAAAAAAATCGATGCAAGATTGGATTTCATCCATGAAAGTGAAACACTAAGGACAGGGCACAACAGACTTCACCAACATGTTCACATTTTTCATTGTAAGAAAAACAGATGTGTCCATGCAGCTTGGCACCAGAAATTGCTTTCTTATTTCATGCTCTTTCCTACCCAAGGTGCCCCTTAAATCCTATCCACATTTTAGTGCTGATCGACCCCTGCCTTCTTTTCTAGGACCATACCTTCCACTACTGTTCTTTCCAATCCACTGTTGTGCTCTTATGGTCATAATATTTGACTTTTAGAGAAGACACTGTTTACGAGCCAATATGTCCTGACGTTCAGATCTTTCAGGGTAGGGTTATTCAACTGGCGGCCCGCTGGATAACTCCGGCTCACCAAGCCTAAAAAGTGACCGCACATAACTGCCAGCTGTACTGTATTAATGATCTTTCTGCAACGGAGTTCGGGCCTCTGGCCAATGACGATCCCACTTTCAATATGATGGCCCTTAAGTGAACTTAGTTAGTTGAGTAGCCCTGTTTAAGGGTCTCCATGTTTCTTGTCTTCTTCTTCTTCTTCTTCTCCCCCTGTGTTCATCTGAAGATGTAAATCGTTGTGTCCGTTCAAGTGATATTTGCCTCTTTCGACCAACACATCTGACTTCTGCGGGCAGTTGTTGACTGGGGTAGCCTTCCTGGTTAGTTTCGTGGGTCAATGCAGTCTTCCTATTGTGTGGCTTGTCTTCTTAAATCAGAGACAGACACACAATAAGATGGTAAGGGGGCACACAAGAAGCTCATCAGTGAAAAGATAAGCTTAAAGCTGGACAAAGTTCTCACGTCGATAGATTTTAAAAAAAGGTAAGAAGATCAGAGGGAAAAGCAACACCAGAAGCAGGCACAAAAGAGGTGACAATAATTTTAAAAAAAAGTAAATACACAACAAGCTCAAGATACCCTCATCATTGTCCCAGGACATACAGGTGTTGGTGATAAACAAATACCTGACAAACTGGCCGGTTCTACCTTAGTTGCAGATGGCCTGCCAATAGATTGTGCCGACATTGTTAATGCCGTTAGAAAGGACGACTGTAGGATTTTGGGAGCAGCATGTCCACATCACTGCTAAGAATGCTATTCCAGATCAGACCCCTTGGAAATAGGATTATAAGTTGCCAATACACATCCAGACAGAGGAGAAAGGAGTATTCGACAAGGAAGAACAAAACTGTGCGCAACATAAAACAGTTATCCTTGCTCTACATGATGAAGAATACCAACAAAAGCTTTGGGTTTGTATCTACACGGATGGGTCAGCACAAAACGCAAGCAGAAATGGAGAAGCAGAAGTGTATACTGAGCATCCAAATAATACCAGATATACAGCCAAAATACCTACAGGAAAACACTGTCACAACTATGATACAGAAGTTCAAGCCATCAAAATAGCAGCAGAGAAACTGTTAATTACATGTCATATTTCACAACCCGTGGTATTCCTGACAGATGCAAGAGTGGTACTTCAGACAATCCAATCTGGAAAACTACCTACCACTACTCTCCAAACCAGGCAGCCTGTGTAAGGTAACTAACTATGCAATGGATACCATCCCCCTGTGGAGTTCCTGGAAATGAAAGAGCTGATAATCTAGTTAAGGAAGGTGCAAATGAAGAACAGCATGAAGTAACAGTCTCTTATCAACAGAAGAAGAGAATAATCAAATCAATTAGAAGGCCACCAAAACCAGCAGAAGACGTTTACCATTTTCTGGACAGACCAATCAAGTTATTATTTTACACCTTGGAACAGGGCGCAATCAACTTCGCAGCCACATGTACACAAAGTTGTTAATCGCCGAATCAGCCATGTGCACATTTGGATTGGCACATGAGACAACAGATCACTTCCTCCAAGACGGTCCCAAATACAACACATCATGGTAAAATTTTTGGCCAAGAGAAACATCGGTGCAAGTCGAACTTTACGGGTCGCTGAGTGAATTACAACAGACAGTGAAGTTCATACTAGAGACAACATTGGAGATACAGATAATCTATTTCAAGCGAACGAAAGAAGGAGAAGAAGAACTGCTAAGAAAGTCAGAACTCAAGAGTAAAGATCGGCACAGCCAAGCATGAGAGGCATAGCAAATGTACTAGATGTAAATGTTGAAGGTGGAATCTGAGCACCTATGGACGTGTCCGGAGTGCCACGAAGATAATGAACGCATAACTCATACAAGACCAGAAGTGGATGGACAGAAAAGAAAAATGTATGAATCTTTCTAAAACTTACTTGAAGGCTGTGAGAATCAGTTTTATGTTCTTGAGGGTGACCTCATGTTCACAAGTTAGAAAATACTTGGAGATAGTCAGCAACTGAAACATAACAAATGAGGTGTGCAAATATACATTTCTGATAATAGGACTTAGAGAAACAGCATTTCTCTCTTCCCCTCTTTCTTCCTCACTCAACTCTCTACATCCCTCCTTTACCTCTTTTTTTTCCTCCTTCTCTCTCTAATTCTCTTAAACGTTTATCTTTTAAATTGCTGGTAATAAATTGTTTAAAGGCAACATAGGTTTGGTAACTGCAAACTTTAAAATGTGTGAAGATCTGTCTTTTGGCCAAATGCAGATTTTTAAATGAAAGATTGAATCCACATCAAGAAGACTGCATAGGATAGAAGAGAATGAAAGATTCCATCCATATCAAGAAGACTGCATAGGATAGAAGGGAATGAAAGATTCCATCCATATCAAGAAGACTGCATAGGAGAGAAGGGAATGAAAGATTCCATCCATATCAAGAAGACTGCATAGGATAGATGGGAATGAAAGATTCCATCCATGACATCATGAAGACTGCATAGGATAGAAGGGAATGAAAGATTCCATCCATGATATCATAAAGATTGCATAGGATGGAAGGGAATGAAAGATTCCATCCATGATATCACGAAGACTGCATAGGATAGAAGGGAATGAAAGATTCCATCCATGATATCACGAAGACTGCATATGATAGAAGGAAATGAAAGATTCCATCCATGATATCATGAAGACTGCATAGGATAGAAGGGAATGAAAGATTCCATCCATGATATCATGAAGACTGCATAGGATGGGAAGGAATGAAAGATTCCATCCATGATATCATGAAGACTGCATAGGGTAGAAGGAAATGAAAGATTCCATCCATGATATCATAAAGACTGTATAGGATAAAAGGGAATGAAAGAACAGACTGTAAGCCCTATGTGACATAATAAGGGCTCAATAGAATGATGATGATGGGAAGCAACCTTGAACAAACCTTGACCAGACTGTAAGAACAGCAAGTCAAAGAGAGTGAAGCCAGACATGAGCGAACAATGTGCAGTGGACTGAGTCATTGCAAAACTCCAGTGTGCTGGCAGTACCCTTCATCTTTGTCCCAGGGATTGTGGGTGTTACTTGCAACATTTCTTCATTTCCTCTTTTACCGCTTTGGGCGTTATGTGAGACATAAGCTTCTGCTTCTCACTCTTCTGGTTGTCTCCACCACAGACACATAGTGCTGTTGTAGAGTGTCTCCGATGTTATCTTTCTATCATATTCTTGGTCTATCTTGTGCTCTATGTCCTTCTCCTCTTATGGTGTATGCCTTGTCTCATTGGCTTCACATGGCATTCTCTCTAAGTGGGCAAATCATTTGATTTGTTGTTTTTGTTATAATTTAGAACTGGTTCTGAGCCAGTTTTTTTCTCTTTGACCACATTTCTGATTTTATCTTTTCTGGTCACTTTTGCTCCTATACTTCTTCTGAAAGTCAATGCCGTGTGGCGTTGGTAGTCATGTCTATCCACAACTTTCTGTCTCCTACCTTCTTCTCGAAGTCCATGCCGTGTGGCGTTGGTAATCATGTCTGTGCACAACCATCTGTCTTGTGTACTTTTATCAACTGACACAAATGATCCCTCATGCCACGATATCAAACTGTCCAGCATCTTTTCTCTCGGTCTCCCTCTGCCTCTCCTACACTCCAACTTTCCAACTGTCGTGATGTACTCCAGTTTTCTCCTTCTCGTCACCCAACCAAAGAATGCAGACTGTCTCTTTCTGATGTGGGCAATCAGTTCTCTTCATGAGTCAGTTTGCTCTTATACTTCTGACTAAAACATCTTTTTTGTTTTTAAATCATCCACTACAGAAACTGAAGACTAGTGCTCAGGGATCAAGAAATTGTTAATCATATTCACTAATGTCTATGCTACAGGAATGTCTGGCACAAGAAAGACAAACTGAGAACTGAATGCTTCAATGTGTAGTAAGAATGTCCACTGACCAACTAGTATAACTCTCTTACCAAATGCACACAGACACTCGAGCCGGGATGATAACACTCAGAGCTGATGAGCTTCAATAACCTGGAGACAACCAGATCCATATCCATCTCTGCCCGGATTAGAACTTGGTTTCTGGTTGCATCAAGCTGCCGAGGATCATATGCTGTTATCCGGCACAGCACTTCACAGCACAGTATCTGCATCTGATCAGCTTCAGTCAAGTTCTCCTTGCTCAAGAAATTGCTGAAATCTGATGAAAGACAAGGAATGATTCTGACACTGTGTTGACATAAATAGGGGGTTGACGCCTGACAGAAAATTAAAAATTCAGTATCAATCTAGAAGAATTAGCAATGCACAGATTTAGGTAAAGGTAAAGTCAGGAGATGTGAACCAGCGTCATTGCACACGGTTATAAACCATAAGTGCTCTGCCACCAGTACGGACAGCTGATAAGAAAACTATCCACCTGTGTCGCCGTCCTCACTCAACTCCGTAGCTACAGCGACGTTCCTCCATTTACCCCAGAGTGTTAACTCTGGTACACATTACCTGGAGTCCTAGAGGGTGTGCAGAGATTAAACAGCATGAAGAACCTATTGCAAAGCACCTGTAAATTAGTTAAAGTAAAAATCCTGAGATCATGAATTTTTCCTGTGGAAACCTATGGCTGTGAGTCCTGGACTCGCAATTACTAAAGAAGAAGAAGTGGTGCTTTTGAATTAAAATGTTACAGAAAAATTCTCAGAATATTATGGATCAAGAAGGGGGAAAACATCTACATTCTACACGAGTTAAACATCAAGGAAAACTGGCTCATAAACAGCGTCCTGTCCAAAAAGTTGAAGTATTTTGGCCACATAAAATGTCATCATGGCTTGGAAAAAGATGGTGATGGAGGGGCGAGAAAGCTGGCTAGGGAAAAAGAAACTTTCAGGTGTGCTGTGAAAAGAGCGACGTTCTGCAAAGGACTGATTGATGATGATGATGAATCTAGAATATCTCAACTTGTACAATTGTTGAACTCAACACAAAGCAAACTGCTGATAAATTGCCAGATTTTATTTTAAAGCTCAGTGTGTTGAAGTTATGAAACTATGTTGACTATCACAAAGCAACAGATGCCAACACTGTCTAGCTGAGCACAACAAAATATTTTTTTTTATAAAGGCCACTATCAAATATACAGCACTAAATCATTTTTCTTCTGTAATCGTTCTTAAAAGGGTGGCTGGCATGTTGTGTTGTAGCTTTCAGCTAAGCTGCAATATCTCTGCTTTTTGATCTAACACATCAGATTTTAGTGAACCCCTAATTAGTCACCTTTTATGACATTCTTGGTGAGAAGTTGTCTACTTCCCCACCCCCTTTTATCTCTCTCTATAAATGGAGCCACGGAACTCACACAGATTGGCTTTAAATTAAAAATAATAAATTGTAAACAAATGTTTATAGAACTTGTCTCATAACCTCTTCTTAACGTTTACCAGCTATTAACTATAGCAGAAAATTCTGGTTGTTCGTTCACTTCTGGACTTTGGTCATGTTCCAGAACATGTGTTTGAAAAATTTGGCTCATCTGTATGCAGACTTTTGGTTTCTTGAATCTCAAGCAGATGCCCTCTGACTTCAAAGGAAACACCCTTAACTAGTCGTCTTTGACAAACTACATGTTAGGGCGGATTGGGGGGTCTATTCTTTTACCCTCCAAAATGGGATTCTAGGATTCACATGTGGGGTCCCATAACAGTAACTAACTAACACTTTACCTTGACCAACCCCTGCTCCAGCTTCGGCATCAGTTAAGCTATCCTCGGCATCAAAGGTGACATCACAGCTATTGTTGTCACTGAAGTGTGAAGGCCCAGCCATGTCAAAGAAAAACTCCATGTCACGATCCACCTTCTTAGCGCTCAGAGTATCCTTCTTATCAGCGTGTCCAGGTTTTTTGGACAAGTCTGGTTTTGAATCATTTCTCCTGTTGAACTGGTGCAAGAAATAATATTGATATTTATGATTTAAATGGAACTATAAATATTTATCACACGCACAAATGTGAGTAGGTAAAAGTAAAGTAAAAAGTAAAGATCTCTTTTCACGCCTTAGGGGCATCGGGTATATGGGAAGAGCGCCCATTTTTTTGGGAACCAATCGACTCTAGGTGGGTAATGTGGTCAGCATTACGCCGGCCGTCTCTAATTCCCCAGGATAAACATCCTGGTACCCATTTTAGGCTGGGCAGACCTGCGACGCCCCATACCATGATGAGTAGGTGGTATAAGTAAAATTATACTGTGACACAAAGACAACTCATTCATTCATTATCAATATGTCACATTGGGCTTGCAGTCTATTCCTACATTCTGTTCTATTGGGGAGGAGGGGGGCTCCATGGTCTCCAGGCATGGTGTCCACCTCGAGTGCTGGAGGTTCCGGTTTCAATCCCTGGTAAGGGCTGGGATTTTTTCACGTGGACTTGGATTTCTAGTAATTCCCCCTGGTCTCTGGGTAGTGAGATCGGATGCCCATGTGCACTGAAAAAATCCCTTGGCATTTGGAAATTGAAAAGAGTAGCCTAACGGCGCTGCCTGGGCTAAATTAAGTTAAAAATCTACCCAAAGTATTTCAGCATCCTTGCCAATGCTATGGAGCCTGTGCACTGTGCTGAGCGTTTTTTGGACTTAGACTTGAGTTAAAAAAAGAACAGAGTTCTTATGGGTTACTACCCGTATGACATGATGTTGATCCATTGTTCAAAACCTCAAATCTGTTGTATCTTTTGCAATCAGTTCTATATCATGGATGGAATCTAAAACAGTTGTAAATACAAATGAGATTAAGGTACATGCGGTATACATAAAATTTTACATAAACATGAAATCTCCCACTCTGTGTATATGTATGTACATTTGCAAAATCTTCCTTCTTCTTTGCCTTCACCAGCTGTAAATTCCAGTAGAACATTCTGGTTGTTTGTCCACTTCTGGAATCTAAACTTGTTTCAGAACCTGAGTTTTGCGAGCACATCCATGTTACAGGTTTGATTTATTTGTATACAGAGTACTCTTCTTCTTCTTCGTTCACCGGCTGTGAATTCCGGCGGGAGGTCCAGGTTAATCTTCCGCTTGAACTTTAGGCACTTACCTGGACTTGAGTTTTGCGTGTACAACCGTTTTACTGGCTTTTGCCGTTCCCTGCCTCGCGGCAGATGTGCTCCGACTTCGAGGGAAGACATCAGGCCTATTTCTAGGGTGACTGTGGCCAATGTTTTGTGTGGGTCGAGATGTTACCTTATTTGTGTGGTGACCTCTTTGTCCCTTTCTCCACACGTGTTGCCCCCGGAGTACCCCCTTTGGGGCAGCCCTGTGTGGAACGGTTAGCCCTCAAGGGAAGGCAGGGGCAGATCATGGGCATTCCCCGCCATCCAAGGAGGCTTCCATAGATGCAGAACCGACACATAATGCTCTGGTTCTGGGCACACCCAAGGAATCGTCACGTCCTGCACATAACTGTTTAACCTCACAACCGTATTAGGCTTCCCGCTCGATATGGGCTGCGCCCTCCGGAGATCAGCCCGTGGGTTCTGGACTTTTGTGGCCACAAAAATAGGTAGATTCTTCTTTATTGCACGTTAGACACCACTAACGTTGTTTCAACTGTGCCCTTAGCACGACAGTATAGAAAATGTAAGGGATGTTACTCGTCTGGGCTGCGGGTAAATCTCTTGGTCACCGGTTGAGTCTCAGCAGTACAGTTTTCCATTCGCTCCAGACTTTTAACTGAGAGTTGTCATTTGGTGGTACATTTGCCAAGCAGACCTTACTCATGTACCGAATAAGTTTTGAAAGACTTTTCACACATGCGTTTGGGGGCAGGCTGATGAGGGTCGGAAAGGACACTACACCTCTGGGGGCTGCCAGCTCCGATATCCCCTGCCAACTCTGTTAATGCTCATTTAAGACGTTATCCATGGCGCTTAAGTGGGACGTGTAGCTGGAGTCTTGCATGAGGTTCCGTAAAACCAGAACAGTGAAGGACTGGCACCCGAGTGAGGTACGGAGTATCTCCTTATACACATCACATCAGACTTAACTTTCCCTCACGCCTGTGACCGAAATCACGGCGTGACTATACAGAGTACTGGTTCCTTAGCTCTCAGACGGAAACACACTAACTTCAAAGGAAACACCCCTAATTAGTTGACTCTTATGACATGCTTGTTATAAACATGCTTGTTTCCCATCCAATGGGGTCCCGTACCCACACAGGGATTTTTGCAAAATGAATTTGAAATGCAAAATATAAGAAAAGAAAGGTAAAGGTCCCTTTTCCGCGCCTTTAGGCATATAGGGCATATGGGGCTTGACCTATATTTTTATAGACCAATCGGCACAAGATGGGTGATAAGGTCAGCATCACGCCAACTGCCTTTACTTCCCAGGACTGCACCTGGTACCCACTCAAGGCTGAGTCAACCTAGGAGCCAAGGTTATTTTTTTTTTTTAAAGTCCGGCTCCATCAGGGAGTGAACCCACGATCTCTAGATCCGCACTCAAGCGTCTAGCTGCTACGCCACAGCGACTTCCCCAATGCAAAATACAGTAACTGTAAAAGTGGCACAGAAAAGTTAGTGGAAGGGTCTAATGTTAACTCATTTTTCTTTCATGCCTTTATTTGTTCACTCTCACTCTTACCCAACATCTCACTTGACATTCTTGCTCCATTAGAATTGTTCTCTCTCTCTCTCTCTCTCTCTCTCTATCCCTCCACCTTCTCTCTTTCCCCCGTGCAAAATCTCATTTATTATCTCTCCCTACCACAAACGCAACTGTCAGGAATTTTCCCCCTTGCAAACTCTCATTTATTATCTCTCCCTACCACAAATGCAACTGTCAGGAATTTTCCCCCTTGCAAACTCATTTATTATCTCTCCCTACCACAAACGCAACTGTCAGGAATTTTCCCCCTTGCAAACTCTCATTTATTATCTCTCCCTACCACAAACGCAACTGACAGGAATTTTCTTTCATTGCCTTCCAAATTCCATTAGGACCCACACCAAAGATTTCCAATCAGTAGCCAAGCATCTAGCTTCTACACCATGGCAACTACAGACTGCGGTTCATATCTGCAACATTCGTCTATAGAAACTAATTTCTATGGTTTTGAAATATTCAGAAAAAATTAGCACGAGACCAATCAGGCTAATGAAATAGTGCTATAAAACAAATTATGTTCCCTATGTGGGCTTGGGAGAGGAGGGGGGGGGGGGGGGGGGGGGGGTCTTACTACCTATCTAACAAGCATGTCATAAAATTGCTGTGTCCTTCAAAATCTGAGTGCAGAAGAAGTTATTAAAATTATTTTTAATGTAGAAGAAGAAGACTTTGCTGGATGTGGTCAAGGCCCTTGGCAGTGAGTGAATAGTGTAAAGGTGAAGTCGGAAGATGTGAACCAGTGTCACAGCACACGGTTATAAACCATAAGTGCTCTGCCACCAGTACAGACAACTGATAAGAAACTGTCTGCCTGTGTCGCCGTCTGCAGGAAGCTCCGTAGCTACAGAAAGTTCCTCTATTTACCCCAGAGTGTCAAATCTGGTACCCATTTCCCAGAGGCTGGGTGAACCCTGGTTTAGAACACTGACCATTGGCTTCAGCGAGTCGCAGCTGGATCTGAAAGTGATTCTCCTATCGACTGCGCTAACGCGCGCCCCCCCCCCCCCCCCCCCCCCCCCCCCCAAAGCGAACAGTGCGTTAAAGTTAAAGGTCATAGGTAAATGTCGACAGGATCGACTTCCCTGCACCGGGTTTTATCCCCTATGGCTCTGTCTGCAGAAAAGCTAGCTGCCTGCCGAGGGCACTACACAAAGCATGAACTCTGTAGCTCTGGCAATGATCCGAGGGATCTCTGTGAAAACTGCACTTGTGAACTGAATGAAACGGCTTAACCTAGCCGCAGAGACTCCCCCAAGAACAATGTGTGAGCAGAAATTTATCTGTGATCAGGGGATCTGAATAACATTCAGCACTCAAGAGGAAAAGCACGATGGACATATAATCAGACTGCTACGAGTGCCATCAAAAACTGCACCTCTGCTCCGGCTGCTGAAGATGGTTATGGAGCGCCCATGGGAATGTCCCCAATGCAACAATGTTTGTGCTTAGCTTAAAGAAGAAGTGGCTACAAAATAGCTGTGGATCATGTTGCGTGAAGGGGGCAAATCAAGAAGAGAATGAGTATGGAGGAAGAACTGATTGTAGAAAGGATGAGAACTGAGCGTCTGAGAAGAAACACACTTAACACAAATGATGGCAACAACGGTCCTGAAATCCCATGCTATAATTGTGGAAGACTTTTCTTAACATGGGCGGGTCTTGCTAGTCACACTCACCATCAACATGGGCTGTGGGTCCCATGTCTCCTCATAGCGCAATATAACACCATCGTCTGCAAAGACGGAAAGGTGTCAACAAAAAGAAGAAGAAGCTAGTCTGCGTGCTCTAAAATACCAAGTCTACCAAAGCGCTTACCTTCCCACCTGCCAGGTCGACAAGAACATCGACCAAGCTGCCAGGTAAACAGCTTCTGATGTACCCTGTCACCAGAAACATTCTAGAGTTGGTTTCTTCCTCCCAAGTCAGCATGTCACAAAGACATGTCAAAGTGGATGTCAAGCCAGCAGAGAGCTCCTTGTGTGCTTGTGAGACAAGGATGGAGGCCATTTTCCCAAGGACCTTCTTAAAAATGCACTGAATGTTTGTACTGGCTGTGCTCTCCTCCCAAAGAAGGTAAAGAAGTCTGGATAGCAGACAACTGAACCATGACAGAAATTCTAAACTCTGCAGAATGAAATCAAAAGAGATTAATATTAATACACTTTCTTCTCGACTTATGACCATCCATACCTATGACCACAAAGAAAGAAAAAAAAAATAAGTAATTTCAGTTTGTATTTTTTGTATACAACAGCCATATTATATATTTTTCACATTATGTACGATAATTATACATATACAGATTGTGTTTATTTTTATAATTTGTATAACCCATTTGATAACCATTTGAATGAAAACAGTGTTTAAAAATATAAATTCTACGTAACATCAGTTCAACTTATGACCTGAGTCAGAATGGTACCCGATCATAGGTCAAACAGATCCTGTACTGTTCCACATAACTTATGGGGAACTAGTTAATTAGTTAGTTAGGTTATCATCATTGCACTCCGGACATGTCCATAGCTGCATCCGGTGGCTTATAGTACCAGTTCTATGTTGATTAACAAGTCCTCTGATCTGCCTGGTGTGCATCTCATTTTTTGCTATGCCAATCTTAACTCCAAGGTCTATCATTCTGGTGAGTGATGTGGATTCACTGTCCCCATAGTCCTCCACCCTTCCCATTTCTTGGAGTGCATTAATAATATCAGCATGATCCATAGGTTGACCATCGGTTAGCGATTTCGTTGTTATGGAATGTAAACAATTAAACCGGAAATGGATTTGCTTGGTAACCCAAGGGACTTCCTGTCCCTGAATTTTAAGGGTTTCCATACTAGTCACTATAAAAACCCGAGTTACTCAATACTGGCTGTTCAGAAACGAATCCGAACACGCGCGATACCTGTAGCAGATGTCAGACTGCTGAATAGCATGTGTTTTTAGAAAAGACGTTTACTCACTAAAAAGTATTTTGTAATTTGGATTAGGGCTAGTAAATTCTTTAATATCTTTTTTTTTAGGCTTTCCATAATCTCCATTGTGGTAATATTGAACTCTGCGTCCATTTTTACATACAGATGTAAAATTTCAGTTAGATATGTTCTTTAATAGTTCAGAATTAAATTTTTTCTGCATCCAGTCTTGTAAAATTTAGTTGAATTAGTTAGGTTAAAACAAAATGGCGGACGGCGTGAATACAAAAGCGTGTCTGTTATATATTGACAATGCTTATAATAGGAGCAAATTAATGTTCAGATAATACAATTTTAAGTTGAAATAGTAATTTATCTTTGTATGTTTATTACTTTTTCTAAATTTTATTAGCTTACAAAATGATAATGATCAGTTTTCTGACACACCCTAATGGCTGAATAATTTCTTCAGATTTTTGCTTGGAAACTGAACACAGATTATTAATATTTTTTCTTTGAGGCTGTCCATCATCTCTATTGTGGTATCATTAAACTCAGCGTCCATTTTTACATCCAGGTGTAAAATTTCAGTTAGATATGTTCTTTAATAGTTTCAGAATTAAATTTTTTCTGCATCCAGTCTTGTAAAATTTAGTTGAATTAGTTAGGTTAAAACAAAATGGCGGACGGCAGAATACAAAAACGTGTCTGTTATATATTGACAATGCTTATAATAGGAGCAAATTAATGTTCAGATAATGCAATTTTAAGTTAAAAAAGTAATTTATCTTTGTAGTTTTATTACTTTTACTAAATTTAATTAGCTGAATATATTATTTTGATGATTTTCTGACACGCTAGAAAATGGCTAAATAATTTTTTCAGGTTTTTGCTTTGCAAATGAACAGACAGTGCACTCACTAATCAAACAAAATAATGAAATTCACTGAATGCCATCGTGCTAATGTTGTATTTTTTTTAATCTACAACCTTTTTAACTTTTTCTAATGCATAAATTATAATTTAATATGAGTAATTGTTTTTTGTATGTATTTTTTATCTTTTGACCCTCACATACAGAATTTCACGCAACATGCCTGGACTTCTTGATATTGCGTATAATTATAACAATCATAACTATTTTATATTTTTTTATTTTTTATATAAATAAAATAATAATATTACAAAAGCTATTTCATTATAATATAATATTTAATATATGTATATAAATATTTATAATATTATTAGTCTTTTATTTAACATTGTTTCTGTTTAACTTGATTTTTAGATTTTGATCGAGCAGTCACAATGACAGTGGCAAAAAGGACAGCAGCATATCTTAGATCACATCTGTCAGTCTTTGAGATAATATTTACTGGCCAGCAAAAAGATCACATGTGTCATAGATACGCTAATAAAGTAGAATGTACTTTCGACTCTTACCTTATGAAACGCTGCTCCGTGAAAACACAACATAAATCCAAAGTGAATCACAAAGGAACTTATTTAATACTAAGCACTGAATCACAAATCGGGTATGAGTGAATACTTTAGATTATTTTGAAAAAGTAAATAAAGTATTAAGTAGCGACTGGTTAAGAAGAGGGGGACACTGTGGTGAAATGCGCTCATCATCAATGAAATGAAAGAATAACTCGCAAAGACTGAAAAAAGGATTATGTTAAACCAGTAAGAAGGGTGCATATTTTCACTTCGTTATCAAACAATATGGGGGTCTCCGTAGCAAAGTGGTCAAGCCGTTAACCTCGCGCTTGGAAGGTTGCGGTGTGTCCATTTTACAACTGCGTTGTTCGACTCAAAAATGACATTATTTTGGGTTAGCGGGAACCTCTGAGGACTGTTGCTGAAGCTACGGTATTCAGGCTTCGTGTCGGCATGCGACTAACCATTCACGGTTATGTGAAGAAAGACCAAGCCATATGAAACCAGTAACGATGCAATGACGTCAATCCGCTCGCTATCAAACATTTTTTAACAGTGGAGTAATAAAGCAAAGCCAATTTCGGTCAGATGTGCACACACACACACACACACACACACACAAAAGTGACAGTGCAAGAAAAAGCATTTTTTAACAAATAGAAAGAGATACATCATAACACAGAGAATCGTTACAAAAGTATGCATATTACAGTATACGTTTTGCAAGACTAACTGGATAATAATAATTCATAAGGTATTTAATTAATAATACTGATAATTTGACCCATTTTTCTTTGTTAATTAGATTTGCATTACATCATATTTTTAAAAAGGCAACAACTTTAGTTAGAGCTTGCTGCCCTGAATGCAATGATATATGGTTGCTAAGGGGTTCAGCAAAAAACATAAGAGGTGTAGACATAAAGCATACAAATTTTGTCACTTTAGGTCCAGTTTTCACTTGGGAACAGGCCGCCATCTTGTTTCTGTTTTTTTCTATTAAAATTTTTGGGAACATTTTCCGTCACTAAAACGTGAATATCTCCGCTTAGAACTGACATACAGACTTCACTGAGGTACCGTTGAACTCTGTTTTTAAACCTCTAAACAGCTATCGTGTTTTAAAAGCAAAAGGCCCCAAAAATAAAATGTGGAGCCAGCCAACCTGTCAGTTTTTATCTTATGGAGAGCTGCAGTGGCGTAGCGACCTGACACTCTTCTGCCACTCTGAAGGTCTCAGATTCGAATCTGCATAGGAAGGACGGGGAAATGGGGGAGGGGGGGGGGGGTGGGGGGGGGGGGGGGGAGGGTGTGTGGTTCCCACACTGATCTTCACTTCTAAGCTGACCCAATATAGGAGTCACTTATATCCTGTGCCTACCTTTGTGCTAGTCGGCCCTTGCATCTCCTTCCTGGTACCATGCCTTCTGCTACTATATTTTTCCAATACATTGTGGTGCTTGATAAGGCCAAAATATTTCAGCTTCTGAAATACCAGCACCTCAAAGTGAAAGAGTAAAATATTAACTCACCTGCTGGTCAAGGTTGTTTGACAAGAGAAATAACTGTCTCCCAAGAAACTCCAGCATTCCTGAAATATGTGGGCTGCTTTCCTGAGAGTCTTTCTTCTCATGCTGGTTTAACTGATTCTGGTTAATTTTTAAAATCTGGCAGGTTTTTGATTGATAATCAAATGTTGACTTGAGGTAAATAGTGTCGATGACTGAAGAACAAGAACTTTCACTAGATGGCTTGAAGGAACTAAGGTCACTTTTTTTTATACTTGGATCTTGGACAGTCAAAGCATGTAAAATCTCTGCCACTCTCACGGCTGAAAGAGTGGCTTTAAACTGAAACCCACTCTCAGCATCTGTAACAGGAAGTAGCCAGGTAATCAGTGACTGTCTAAGAGGAAAAGCCAAAGATTTTCCTCTCTGATTTTTATCCAATGGAGTGCCAACAATACTTGGTACATGGTTCTCAGGCAACCCTAGTGTTGTGATTAAAGCAGTTAGTAGTTGGTCGGCTGCCTGATTTGGGTGGCTCAGGGAGGGTAGAAATAAATTCCAGATCTCTTTAGTGGGTGTAACCAGGTTTGCATCAATCATGGCTGCCATCACAAACAGCCCATGTTCCTGGTAGCCTTCTATTTCTGCTTGTCTGGAGTTGATTGAGCTGGCAAGAAAAAAAAATATGCTCGAAATTTTTAAATGCACCAATAAAAATTGTGTTGTATATTCTTTTTATCTATCTATCTATTTATTGTCTTCTTCACTTTTACCGGGTTGCAGCCCAGTGTCGTGGTTTAAAATATTTGTTTTGTGCCTCTCGCGTGATTTGAGTGACAGTTTTCTGAGTCTTCTGGCCGTATTCAGCTACTCCATCTATCCATTTTTTCCTGGGTCTTCCTCTGGCCTTTCTTCCCGATGTTCTACTGTAAAAGGCCTTATAGGCAATCTGATCCGGTTGCATTCTTACTAAGTGGCCAAACCACTTCATTCTCTGTCTTTCAATATGTTTCATGCATGCTCTTGTTTCAACTTTGTCTCTAATGCTGACGTTTGTGACTCTGTCTCTTCGTGTATTGTTGGTGACTCTACGGAGACATCGCATTTCACACGTAGTTATTTTTTCCATATGTGATTTGTTCATTGTCCACATTTGGCACTGATAACATAACGTAGGGATGAAAATATTCTTTTTATGATATCACAAAAATAACTCAGCAGTTGTGTTTAAATAGAAAATTTTATGTTAAGCTTTACTAATGGTTGCCGCTCATCTTCATCATCAAGTGCCTTGCCGAAACGATCACACCTTTCCACAATCTGCGATCCGCAGCTGGGTGTATCAGTTTGTGTGTTGAAACCTCTCCATGCAATGACAAAAAGCTGTCAAGAATCTTCTTGAGCTGTCTTCCTCTGTCTCTTTTTCCACAGATTTTTCCAGTGGTCACACCATGCTACATTTTCTCTCTTCTTAAAACATGACCAAAAAATTATGACAATCTTTTTTCTGATGTTGGTGATAATATCTCTCTCTCTCTGAGCACTCGCCTCTTAAAAAATATCTGATGGTTCTTCTTAGCTGTCCAAGGAATTCTCATGATTCTTCTGAAAAACCACATCTCCGATGCCTCAAGATAGTGTTTGGCTTGTTTATTAGTTGTCCAGGATTCACAGTCGTACATTAAAAGCTCATACTGCTGTCAACATTGGGTTCCAAGTTGTGAGGGGGGAAAAAAGAATAGACCCACTGCTCCCACCCCCAACATTGTGTTAAAGATGATAATTACAAGTGTTGTTTTTTTCTAAGTCAGACAGCATCTGCCTAAGGGGCAAGGAACCAACAGTCTGCATACAAATATACCAGATCTGTAAAATGGATGTGAGTGTAAAACTCAAGGTCTGGAGCAGGATTAAAGTCCAGAAGTGGAGAATTTACAGTTTACAGCTGGTGAATATGAAAAAGGCAAATCAATGCAAAGAAGCAATGTACTTGAACCTGTACTTAAAAACATTATGTGACCTCAGAAAAACAGTATGTGACCTTAGAAAAACAGTATGTGATGTTAGAAAAACAATATGTGGCCTCAGAAAAACAGTATGTGACCTCAGAAAAACAGTAAGCAATCTCAGAAAAACAGTAAAAATTACACAAAATGTACCTGATACAAAGAAGAGAACACCACAAATTACCTGACACAGAGACAAGATCACCACAAATTACCTGACACAGAGACAGAACACCACAAATTACATGACACAGAGACAGAACACCAAAAATTACCTGACACAGAGACAAGAACACCACAAATTACCTGACACAGAGACAAACATACCACTACAAATTACCTGATACAGAGACAAGAACACCACAAATTACCTGACACAGAGACAAGAATACCACAAATTACCTGACACAGAGACAAGAACACTACAAATTACCCGACACAGAGATAAAAACACTACAAATTACCTGACACAGAGACAAGAATACCACAAATTACCTGTCACAGAGACAAGAATACTACAAATTACCTGACACAGAGACAGAGACAAGAATACCACAAATTACCTGACACAGAGACAAGAACACCACAAATTACCTGACACAGAGACAATAATACTACAAATTACCTGACGCAGAGACAAGAACACTACAAATTACCTGACACAGAGACAGAATACCACAAATTACCTGACACAGAGACAAGAATACTACAAATTACCTGACACAGAGACAAGAACACCACAAATTACCGAACACAGAGACAAGAACACTACAAATTACCTGACAGAGAGACAAGCACACCACAAATTACCTGACACAGAGACAAGAACACCACAAATTACCTGACACAAGGACAAGAACACCACAAATTACCTGACACAGAGACAAAACACCACAAATTACCTGACACAGAGACAGAACAGCACAAATTACCTGACACAGAGACAGAACACCACAAATTACCTGACACAGAGACAGAACACCACAAATTACCTGACACAGAGACAAAAACACCACAAATTACCTGATACAGAGACAAGAACACCACAAATTACCTGACACAGAGACAAGAACACCACAAATTACCTGACACAGAGACAGAACACCACAAATTACCTGACACAGAGACAAAAACACCACAAATTACCTGATACAGAGACAAGAACACCACAAATTACCTCACACAGAGACAAGAACACCACAAATTACCTGACACAGAGACAAGAACACCACAAATTACCTGACACAGAGACAGAACACCACAAATTACCTGACACAGAGACAAGAACACCACAAATTACCTGACACAGAGACAAGAACACCACAAATTACCTGATACACAGGGACCACAATGAGGTCATCCCACTGGGCATCTGTTCCTTAATATCACCCAAACTGCTGGATGGCTTTGATCAGAGCAGACAAGACTTCAAAAACAAACCGGAACAGCTGACCCCTAGAGAAACATGTTAATCAATTTCGATTAGTGTCGTAGCTCAAGAACTATCTTCTTCTTTCTTTCGTCCCACAGATTATGATGTGAAGCATCACAAGAGGAGTTAGATGCAGCTGCCTGCCTTGTACTAGCTGTGTAAAAGTGCTTTACCAAAGTAAGGATCCCTTTTCACGCCTTCAGGCACATTGGGCAAATGGGAAGAGTACCCATATTTTTACAGACCAATCAGCACTAGGTGGGTAACGTGGTCAGCATTACACCAGCCATCTTTACTTCCCCAGGACATTCATCCTAATACCCATTTTAGGCTGGGTCAACCTGCGACGCCCCATACCATGATAAAAATCCTGGCATTCAGCAGTGGGTTTCTATCGCGGTACGTCGGAATGACCAGTCGGAATCGCAACGCCTAAGCCACGGACACCACGTACTAGTTGTGTAGCTTGTGTTAATTTTACACTGCGTTTCTGGAGTGTCTCTTTTACTCCATCCACCCACCTCTTTCTTGATCTATAAAAGAAAGAAAACATAAAGGACCTTTTTTCCACGGTTTCAGGTGTACTAAGCATATATAGCCCTAAATACATATATATAGCCCTATATATATATATATATTGTTCGTTTGTTTGTTTTAGTATCCAGAAGCCATGAGTTGTTAACCCTTATGCTCGGTATTATGGATATCGCAACCTTTCGGCCTTGATTCCATTGTAAATACCTTAAATCTGGGAGAAAATGTGGCTTTACTGCCTACCCCCGGGACTGAACCCGGACCACAAGGAGTTCGTCACCCGGTCTCCGCGCAATCCGGTTTAGCCAACTACGCTAGAGAGCCGGGCATAAACGTGCACACACACACACACACATATATATATATTACACATCCCTGGCACTTGGTGGGTGATGTGATCAGCATCATGCCAGCCACCTTTACTTCCCAGGACTGTACCTGGTGCTCACTCTAGGCTGAGTCGACCCGAGAGCCAAGGTTGTTTTTTTTTTTTAGTCAGGCTCTGTCAGGACCCGAATCTTTTTCTTGGTCTATTGTCGTTAAAATTCTCCACTCCTTTTCTGTCTGTTGATTCCTCCATTTCATACTCCCCAGATATTGCACCATGTCATGGACTAAGGTTTCAACAACGGATTAACATCATGACACGAATATGGTAACGCATAAGTGGTCCGTTCTACTTCTAACTCAAGCCTGAGTCCCAAGAATCTCCGTAGCACCGAGGATCCTGAAATACTTTGGGTAGATTTTTCACTATAAACTTTTCCTGGGCAGGCCGTAAGGCTACTCTTTTCGATTTCCAACTGCCAAGGGATTTTTTGCGTGCACAAAAATACACATAGGTGTCTGATTTTACTACCCAGAGACCAGGAGAAATTACAAGAAATCCACGGGAAAAAATCCCAGCCTTCACCGGGGCATGAACCTGGGCCTCCAGCACTGGGGGCGGACGCCATGCCTTGAGACCACTCAGTCTCCCACTGACTATAAGGAGAAGATCAGAAGTCATTAACCACTTACTTTTTACATTCGGCAAGCAATCCAGTCATGACTTGAAACGTTGTCTTGAGACCGCCAGCGCCAAAAGTTTTGGGATATTTGTTTAACAAGCGATGTAAAACCTGCAGCCTGGTGATCAGCAAATGCATTTTCAGTGTCAAGACAAAATATAGCTTCACATTGTCACAAATACAATTGACAAGTTAATATTGTGGCTAGATAACCTTCTTGTTATATGCTGAATTAGGAATCAAAATCACAGTACTCTGGACACTCCCATACATGCTCCATCGTTATCTTCAGCAGCAAACAAAGAGTTCCAATTTCGATGGTACCACTAACTGTCTGACTATACATCCATCTTGACTTTCCCTTGAGTGTTAAGCATCAGCCAGATCCCCTGATAACTCCCTGCAGCATCATTCTTCTCAGACAGTAAAGATCTATATGTGCCTCTGCAACGTTCACTCACTTCCAAAGAGCCCTCACAACATCTAGCTTGTCATACATCAATTCACCACCAAGTGGTGCAGAACCGGCCAGTCCACCTGTCTGTTCATTTCCCAACACACCAGCATAAGGTGGAGAAAATATCCAAAGGACACTAACTACTCAGGACCTCTGAAGCAATGCTTGCCACTCTGCACATAACATAAATCTGCAAACTACAAATACGAACAAGAGTACACAAAAACCACTTAGCTGATGTATTTCCGTTTGTTGTCTGGCCAGTAGAATAAATGACATGTGTGTCAAAAATACACACTGGGCAGAGAAAGCTGTGAAAGACAAGGGCTATAACTCAAAGATATCAGATAAAGTACTGGACACAATAAAACCTGGAAAACAACTGACCAAGGTATTGCCTGTAAAGTATTGGAGCGGTCACTTATTATCTCCAGCAGAGATTTACTTTCCATAGACATCCTCTGTCTCTTTGTTGGACCGGCACCTCCATGGTTGCCAGACTGACTCATCTGAGATAGTGAAGGGTATACATCGGGAGGAGCTAGTTTGTTGAGTGGCATCTGTTTTAGGACAGAAGACAAATATGATTTACTTTCCATAGACATCCTCTGTCTCTTTGTTGGACCGGCACCTCCATGGTTGCCAGACTGACTCATCTGAGATAGTGAAGGGTATACATCGGGAGGAGCTAGTTTGTTGAGTGGCATCTGTTTTAGGACAGAAGACAAATATGATAATCGTTTATCTGGTAAATTCATATACTTATACTCATTTTTCTGTGTAGAAGACAATATGTGTTCCATATTTAAAAAAATTTTCAATTAGGGGTGGTCTTACCCACAGAATGTTTTTAAAATATTCATTTCCCAATTATGACCTTAAAAAAAAAAGGATTATCTTATACATGCGTCTTATACGCGGAACAATATGGTAGATATGTCTTAAGTTTATATATTCAAAGTCTGCTTCCTGAATTTGGAATTAAAAAACGACCAACATCAAATATTTAGGTTAAAAAAAAAAAAAAAATTATTTCCTTACCTGTTTAAAGACATCTGCAGCAAAAGCAATGTAGGAAAGGCTGCAACCCTTGGAGCTGCACACACAAAATAATTATGATAAAGTTCAGGTTAATCTCCTCAAACAGAGTAGGTCACTTTTCATTCACAAGTTTGTTGGGCTGGTCAACTTTTCTTAAAGTTACGGGTGTGTCCCGCTCTGTTTACTTTCTGTGATGTCTTGCATTTACATTTTCATACTGAGAAAGAAAATGTCTGTGACAAAGGTTGCAGCACTCTCTAGGGAGGTTGTGTTAGGACCAGTTTCTCCATGTTTTTTTTTGGTTTTTGGTGTGTTAAAAGTGCAGGCGTGCTGAAATATACAATATGCGATATCAACGGCATTGCAGAATACTCCCTTAACCTTGTGCCAAGGTTCAGGAACTACAAATCAGAAGTGAGCTAGAGTGTATATGGGAGGGGTGTGGCGAAACCAACGTTACTTTTACCATTTAATTTTATTTCTGCAACATTTATTGATCTTCATTTATCTGTGTCTTGATTTGGCCATTCATATTTAATTTCTTTCATATTTGGTTTAATCTGTAGCCATTTCATCTTATTTCATTATTTAATGTTAATCTTATTTCACATCATTTCATCTAATTTCTCTTGTACTTTCACAGAGGGAGAGTGCAAATGTATGTGCTCAAAATACTTATTCCTTCTGTCAATCGCTTTAACCATCATCCCTGCCTGGTTTAGATTAAAGGTTACATTGTAACTGTCAGTGGCACCAATTTAACCTCATGGTTAAAAGGGGCTAATGGGATTTGTTCATGCAGGATTCTTATCTTTGAAGTATTAATCCTGTGGACTGCAATCTTGGAAGTGCCATACTGCAATGCAATTGCTTATTTGGCTGATTTCTGCTTGGTCTATACACTATTGCACACAGAGGTATTCTGTCTGCTGACGACTGTGTTTTGCTTTCTAATCTTATCATTTCTTACCTACTATCTCCTTGATATGTCAAGTGCATCTATAACCACAAATTTAATAAAATCATAAAGCTAAAAAATGCACATTCCCTAAACAGAACAGGAAATAGGAAAATGGAAGCAGAGGTCAAATGGAGACAAAAAAATAGTCAAATCCCATGTAAGTCTGAGTTGAGTTGAGTAAAGAATTGACATCACAGCACTCGGGGCATTCCCATGTTTGCTCAGTCTTTGTCTTCAGCAGCCAGTCGCAAACTTCTAATTTGGTACTGGCCACAATCTGGTTATATATCCGTCTTGCATTTCCTCTGAGTGTAGTGAGCCAACCAGACCCTCTGGTTACACTCAGGTGCCTCATTCTTTCCATGCAATAATAATTTTGTTTTTCTACTGATTCCTTTGCTTGTTCCCAAAGCGCCTTGACATCTGCCTTGTCATGTAAGTCTGATATTTTATTACTTCTTCCTTCCTCTTTTCTGTACTCCTGCAATGCCTCGTGGCGTCAGGTCAGGAAGAGATCTCCGGAACTGGCCCTTCTGTTCGCTTTGTATAAAGTACGTTTTTTTGTCTCTTATACTTCTGCGGTCCATTTCTATGTGGTCGACCTCTTGCTCTGTTACTGCTGTATCTGTATAACAATGTTCCCTGTGGTGCCCTGTCTGATGCCAATCTTATTATATGGCCAAACCATTTGATTTGTTGTCTACCTATGAAGTTCAGTATTAATATCATCATTCCTAAGTTGATCTTTCCTCGTTACAAATAGTATGTAAACATTTCATTTCTGTAATGACTATTTTCCTTCTGTCTTCTGAAGACGGGTCCATGTCTGACATTGATAGCATAGCGTTGGTAAGATAACTCTGTTGAACGGTGTCCTTTTAATATTCATATTCACAGGTTTGCAATTCAAAATTTTAACTTTTTCAAAAATATGATACTACACACACAGTGAAAAATCAGTTTCCTATTTGTTCTTGGTCATTCTGGTGTAAAGGGCAATGAACAAGCTGACAGACTTGCAAGTGATGCTCATGTGGGAAATAGACAGGGTTGATATAATAAATGCCATCAGAGAGGCACCTCGATTAAACCAATCAAGTAACTATTGCGAATCTGCAACACTGACGAGATTACAAGAATTTAACATCAAAAGGATGGAGAAGCCAGACAAGAGCGCTACACAGGGGCTTACAGAAGAATGGTAATCCAACACAGGACTGGTGTCATAAGCCACTAAATGCTGAGGGAGATACTGAAGAGGGGATGTGAGCACTTATGGCCTGAATAGTCTGATCTGTGATATGATAATCTGTTGATTAACTAGCTCACAGTAAATCACAGGTCAGCATCTGTGGCTAAAAAGTTGTGACTAATTTCACAATCCTGAAATTCCAGGGTTTAAAGTCAGCTGTAGGCAATTTGTTAGCAGAAAACTCTGTTTTGACTCTAATGTGGTATGAGCATCAACTGTTCAGGGACAATGGCAAACTATCAACATCATGTAGCAGGTCCTTTGCACAATGTCGCTCCCATTATGGCCTTCCAGAGAGATACTCGGTCTCTCGCCAGCTCTCCCACCTCAAGCTCTCGAATGGTGCACTTTCATATTCAAGGAGTCACTTATATCTCTGCCCATTTTCATGTTGGTCGGCCCCCGCCCCTTCTTCCTGGTACCATCACTTCTGCCATAATATTTTCCAATCTGCCATGGCACTTGATATGATAATATTTCAGCCTCTGAGACAAGATGCTGTTTATTAGACAATCTTCCTTGATGTTCAGATCTTTTAAAATGTCAGTATTTCTTTTCTTCCTTGTCCATGCTATTCTGATAATCTTTCAATAGCATTTCAGCTCAAAAGCGCTTATTTTCCTTCTTAAGGACTGGGGAAAGTCCACGACTCACATCCATATGTTGCTACAGTGAAGATGCATGGACACAAATATGAACTTCAATTTTCTTGCTGCTGTTTAACCATCAAAATAAAATCCTCACCTGCACAGTCATGGCGACAGCACTATCCATGCGGCCATAAATCCTCAGGCTGAAAGACCCCCCCCCCCCTTCCCCGCCCCTGCCTACACTGCAAAAGTGGTATAATAATTTAACGCTGTTTAATCTTTGCATTGATATGGCCATCCCTCCTTTTGATTTCTGTCAAACAGTCTCTACTGCTTTTATTATGAAGTTTTTGACATTTTCAATTTCTTCGCCAATGGCAAACTACTGAAATGTAAAACTGCCTAGTAAAACATAAACCGCCAAAACATGCTGAGGTTGGTTTGATAACTCCTTACACACAAAAAACATATTTATTTTAAAATAGAACAAAGTGGCAGTTTAGCATCCACAAAGTACCTACCCAGAAATGAATTTGTATCTGTCTGTGGTCTTGTCAATATCCGTTACAAGCATTTCATGCAGAAAAGTCATTTGTCTCTGTAATCAGACCCAAAGAAAACAAAAAAGAGATGTTTAAATGAAAGAGGACCAAACTCTTCTGTTTGACCAGGTTTGAGGTCTGAACAACGGATCAACATCATGGTACAAGGGTAGTAACCCTTAAGTTCTCTATTTTACTTCTAACTCAAGTCTGAGTCCAAAGTAGTCTAGCGCAGTTCAAGGGCTCCGTAGCACTGGCAAGGATGCTGAAATATTTTGGGTAGATTTTTATCTCCAAATCAGGCAGAGGCAGTGCTACTCTTTTCAATTTCCAAATGCCAAGGTATTTTTTAACGTGTGCAACAAAACACACGGGCGTCGGATCTCACTACCCAGAGACCAGGGAAAATTACTAGAAGTCCACATGAACAGAAAAAATCCCAGCCTTCATAGGGACTTGAATCCGGGACCTCTAAGCACTCGAGGTAGGCATCATACCTCGAGACTACGCAGGCCCCTGTGTTTGACAATTTTCTAGTATATAGTATAGCTTCTTCATCTTTTCTTGACCTGTTCTGCCTGTGAGTTCAGGTTCTGAAGAGGCATCAGGTGCGAACTTTAGTAAGAAGTGCTTCGCAGATGCAGGTAATAAAGACCTCAGATATACCATCTATTAAACACTTACATGGTCACCCTCTAGCTATGCTTCCATTAGGTTTAAGCGACAGAACTCTCTGTGGTGGTAGTCTTGATCCATGTCCAAACCATTTGATCTGATGTTTCTTGATGCAGTTTAGTACTGGTTCTGTCCCCACTTATTTCATGATATTGTCTTTTCTTATCCTAAAGTTAATCTCATGTTGGTTAAATTTTTTTCCAGTAAAATTGTCATCTTCTTCTTTACATTCAACGGCTGTAACCACCAGTGAAAAGTTCTGGCTGTTTGCCCACTTCTGACCTTTAGTCTTGTTCCAGAACTTGAGTTTTCTATGCACATCCGTTTTACAGATCTCGCTTACCTGAATTTATAAAGTAAAATATAAATTCAAATATGAAAGAGATGAAGCCTTATAACAGTTTTCGAAAACAGAGTCTTACAACGAATCTTTGGACCCATCAAAGATGCAAACAGCAGTGAATGGAGAGTTAGAAGCAACAACAAAATTCATAATCTGTTTAAATCACCACTGATCACTGACATCATGAGAGCTAATTGACTGAAATGGTTGGGGCATATTGAACAATGTCAAATGACAAAGAAGTAAAAACTGTATACACCAGAAAGATACATGGTCAGAGACCACGAGGGAGACCAAGAAGACGATGGAGAGACAATATCCAGACAGACCTGCAAACGCTTGGTGTTACCAGCTGGAAAGAGAAGGCTAACCAGAAAGATGAATGGAGGCGGGTGAACCTCAAGGGATCGGAATGCTGAAGAAGAAGAAGCTTACATGAATGCAGACTCATGGTTTCTCAACTCGAAGGAAGATGTCCAAATTTGAAGAAAAAACTCCCTCTTTAGTCAGCTTTTATATGTTTGTTGGGGGGAGGGGGTAAACGGTCTATTCCTATTTGTAAATCATTGGGCCCGGAAGCCCACATGGGGACTTTCAGATCAATCAAACCATATTTCTCATCTGTGTACAAACCCTCCACAGTTCCCAGTCGTGTGCATAAGCTCCAGTATCTGAGTCTGTAGTCCCATGTGGGTGGTGGGCTCTCACTAGCAGATGCAAGAAATGAATAAGCTCCTCCTGAAACAAAGAAAACAGGTATTTCATATTACAGGATGCTCACAGAGCAAAGACTTCAGAAAATAACACATAGAAAAAGTTACTTTATCATTTAAGATTGTATCCCAATCTGGCTTATTTTTATCCAGATCTGGCTATTTTGTATCCAGATCCTTCTAATCCAGACACAGCTTATTTGTATCAAGATCTTGCTTATTTGTATACAGGTCCTTCTTATCCAGATCTGGCTCATTTATATCCAAATCTGGCTATTTTGTATCCAGATCCTTCTAATCCAGACATGGCTTATTTGTATCAACGTCTTGCTTATTTGTAAGATCCTTCTTATCCAGGTCTGGCTCATTTGTATCCAGAAATGGCTTATATGTATCCAGATCCTTTTCATCTAGATCTGGCTTATTTGTATCCAGATCTAGATTATTTGTATTCAGATCCTTCTTATCAAGATCTAGTTTATTTGTATCCAGATTCTTCTTTTCCAGATCCTGCTTATTTGAATCCAGATTTTTGCTTTTTTGTATCCAGATCTTTCTTATCCAGTTCTGGCATGTTTGTTTTCAATTATGGCTTATTAGTATCCAGATCTGGCTTATTTATATCCAAATCTATCTTATACAGATCTTGATTATTTGTATCCAGATATGGCTTATTTGCATCCATACCTAACTGTTTGTATCCAGATCTGGCTTTTTTCTATATAGTTCTGGCTTTTTGTACCCAGATTTGGCTTATTTGTATCTAGATCTTTTATATCAAGATCTTGCTTATTTGTATCCACATCTTCTTTTTTTGTATCCACATCTTCTTTTTTTTTAATCCATATCCTTCTTATTCAGATCTGGCTTTTTTGTATCCAGATACTTCTTATCCAGATCTGACTTACTGTTATCAAGATCTTGCTTATTTGTATCCAGATCTAGCTTATTTATATCCAGATTCTTAATATCCAGATCTGGGTGTTTGTATCCAGATCTGACTTTTTTGTAACCAGATCCTTAATATCAAGATCTAGCTTATTTGAATTCAGATTTGGCTTTTATATATCTAGATCTTTCATATCCAGATCTGGCTTATTGGTATATACATCTGGCTTATTTGTATTTAGATCTGGCTTATTTGTATCCCAAATTCTTCATATATAGATCTGGCTTATTTGTATCCAGATCCAGCTTTTTAAATACAGATTTGGCTTAATATTATCTATATTATTTATATCCAGATATAGCTTATTTAAATCCAGATTTGGCTTATTTATATCTAGATCATTAATATCCAGATCTGGCTTGTTTGTATCCAGATCTGGCTCATTTGTATCCATATTCTTCCTATTCGGATATGGCTTATTTGTATCTAGATCTTGCATATATAGATCTGGCTTATTTAAATCTAGATTTGGCTTATTAACAGGGTTCATAGCCAAATTCACCAATTAATTTCAAGGCTTTTCAATGAGCTGTTCAAGGTCTCCTCAGTTTTTTTTTTTCAAGGTTGTCTCGGTGGAATACTGAAACAAGAATTTTGCCATGTTCAAGGGTGTACCAAGCACACAAAGTACTTTATGTTTGCACACGTACACGCAAACAGCAGTGGCATGGCATGTGCGGGAAGGAGCAGCTGCTGTCTTGTGTGCCTTTGTTTCTAGCGGTAATAGTGTAAATAGCTACATGGCTGTTGTTTCTAGAAGCAAAAATTACACTGGGAGATGGTGGGGCTAAACAAAGTGACATTTTAAATCCAGATTTGGCTGTTTTTAGATTTGGCTTATTCATATCAGATTTGGCCTATTTTAAATCCAGATTTGGCTATTTTGTATCCAGATTTTGCTGTTTTTAGATTTGGCTTATTCATATCAGATTTGGCCTATTTTAAATCCAGATTTTGCTGTTTTTAGATTTGGCTTATTTATATCAGATTTGGCCTATTTTAAATCCAGATTTGGCTATTGTGTATCCAGATTTGGCTGTTTTTCCAGATTTGGCCTATTTTAAATCCAGATTTGGCCTATTTTAAATCCAGATTTGGCCTATTTTAAATCCAGATTTGGCCTATTTTAAATCCAGATTTGGCCTATTTTAAATCCAGATTTGGCATATTTTAAATCCAGATTTGGCCTATTTTAAATCCAGATTTGGCCATTTTAAATTCAGATTTGGCCATTTTAAATCCAGACTTGGCTTATTTTAAATCCAGATTTGGCCTTTTTAAAATCCAGATTTGGCCATTTTAAATTTAGATCTGTCCTATTTATATCCAGATCTGTCCTATTTATATCCAGATCTGGCTTTTTTGTATCTACATTTAGGTTTTTTAATCTAGATTTGGCTTATTTTAAATCCATATCTGACCGTAGCCGACTGGGAAAGATTAATTAACCGTAAAATGGAGTCCTGGCTAGAAACCCTAATTTTGACCTAAGAAGACATTCTGACCTTTAGAAGCCGTACATTTTGACCGCCGCAATGATATCGTTGGAATTCCTGATATTTTCGGCAGTTAGGCTTTTCATTGGCCATTTGGCTACTTTCGTTTACGGTCCTTTTAGGCATGAGGGTAGTTGATTATCGGCTATTTTTAGCTAAAATTGCTTGCAAAAGGCCAGGAAAGGGTGGGCTGTATTGCAGCCTGTCGATACACGCAAACAGCAGTGGCATGGCATGTGCGGGAAGGAGCAGCTGCTGTCTTGTGTGCCTTTGTTTCTAGCGGTAATAGTGTAAATAGCTACATGGCTGTTGTTTCTAGAAGCAAAGCAAAAATTACACTGGGAGATGGTGGGGCTAAACAAAGTGACATTTTAAATCCAGATTTGGCTGTTTTTAGATTTGGCTTATTCATATCAGATTTGGCCTATTTTAAATCCAGATTTGGCCTATTTTAAATCAAGATTTGGCTGTTTTTAGATTTTGCTTATTCATATCAGATTTGGCCTATTTTAAATCCAGATTTGGCCTACATTAAATTCAGATTTGGCCTATATTAAATCCAGATTTGGCATATTTTAAATCCAGATTTGGCCTATTTTAAATCCAGATTTGGCCTTTTTTAAATCCAGATTTGGCCTTTTTAAAATCCAGATTTGTCCTATTTTATATCCAGATTTGTCCTATTTTATATCCAGATTTGGCTTTTTTTAAATCCAGATTTGGCCTTTTTTAAATCCAGATTTGGCCTATTTTTTAAATCCAGATTTGGCTGTTTTTAGATTTGGCTTATTCATATCAGATTTGGCCTATTTTAAATCCAGATTTGGCCTACTTTAAATCCAGATTTGGCCTATTTTAAATCCAGATTTGGCATATTTTAGATCCAGATTTGGCCTATTTTAAATCCAAATTTAGCCTATTTTAAATCCAGATTTGGCCATTTTAAATTCGGATTTGGCATATTTTAAATGGCCAGACTTAGCATATTTTTTATCCAGATTTGGCCTTTTTTAAATCCAGATTTGGCCGTTTTTTATTCAGATCTGGGCCTATTTTATATCCAGATCTGTCCTATTTATATCCAGATCTGGCTTTTTTGTATATACATTTAGGTTTTTTAATCTAGATTTGGCTTATTTTAAATCCATATCTGACCGTAGCCGACTGGGAAAGATTAATTAACCGTAAAATTGAGTCCTGGCTAGAAACCCTAATTTTGACCTAAGAAGACATTCTGACCTTTAGAAGCCGTACATTTTGACCGCCGCAATGATATCGTTGGAATTCCTGATATTTTCGGCAGTTAGGCTTTTCATTGGCCATTTGGCTACTTTCGTTTACGGTCCTTTCAGGCATGAGGGTAGTTGATTATCGGCTATTTTTAGCTAAAATTGCTTGCAAAAGGCCAGGAAAGGGTGGGCTGTATTGCAGCCTGTCGATACACGCAAACAGCAGTGGCATGGCATGTGCGGGAAGGAGCAGCTGCTGTCTTGTGTGCCTTTGTTTCTAGCGGTAATAGTGTAAATAGCTACATGGCTGTTGTTTCTAGAAGCAAAAATTACACTGGGAGATGGTGGGGCTAAACAAAGTGACATTTTAAATCCAGATTTGGCTGTTTTTAGATTTGGCTTATTCATATCAGATTTGGCCTATTTTAAATCCAGATTTGGCTATTTTGTATCCAGATTTGGCTGTTTTTAGATTTGGCTTATTCATATCAGATTTGGCCTATTTTAAATCCAGATTTGGCTGTTTTTAGATTTGGCTTATTCATATCAGATTTGGCCTATTTTAAATCCAGATTTGGCTATTTTAAATCCAGATTTGGCCTTTTTTTAAATCCAGATTTGGCCTATTTTAAATCCAGATTTGGCCTATATTAAATCCAGATTTGGCCTATTTTAAATCCAGATTTGGCTATTTTTATCCAGATTTGGCCAGATTTTGGCCTATTTTAAATCCAGATTTGGCCTATTTAAATCCAGATTTGGCCTATTTTAAATCCAGATTTGGCCTATTTTAAATCCAGATTTGGCCTATTTTTAATTTGGCTTATTCAGATAAGATTGGCTTATTTTAAATCCAGATTTGCCTTATTTTAAATCCAGATTTGGCCTATTTTAAATCCAGATTTAATTTTATCCAGATTTGGCCTATTTTAATCCAGATTTGGCCTATTTTAAATCCAGATTTGGCCTATTTTAAATCCAGATTTGGCCTATTTTAAATCCAGATTTGGCCTATTTTTGTCTGTTTTTAATTTGGCCAGATTCAGATGGCCTATTTTTAAATCCAGATTTGGCCTATTTTAAATCCAGATTTGGCCTATTTTAAATCCAGATTTGGCCTATTTTAAATCCAGATTTGGCCTATTTTAAATCCAGATTTGGCCTATTTTAAATCCAGATTTGGCTGTTTTTAGATTTGGCTTTTTCATATCAGATTTGGCCTATTTTAAATCCAGATTTGGCCTATTTTAAATCCAGATTTGGCCTATTTTAAATCCAGATTTGGCCTATTTTAATCCAGATTTGGCCTATTTTAAATCCAGATTTGGCCCTATATTAAATCCAGATTTGGCCTATTTTAAATCCAGATTTGGCCTATTTTAAATCCAGATTTGGGCCTATTTTAAATCCAGATTTGGCCTATTTTAAATCCAGATTTGGCCTATTTTAAATCCAGATTTGGCTGTTTTAAATCCAGATTTGGCTTATTTTTTGGCTTCCAGATCAGATTTGGTCTATATTTAAATCCAGATTTGGCCGTATTTTAAATCCAGATTTGGCCTATTTTGTATCCAGATTTGGCTGTTTTTAGTTTGGCTTTGGTTTTTGGCATATATTTTAAATCCAGATTTGGGATATTTTAAATCCAGATTTGGCCTATATTAAATTTGGATTTTCAAACATATTTTTAAATCCAGATTTGGCTAGATTTTCCTAGATTAGGGCTTATTGCGCATGATTTTAAATCTAGATTTGGCTTTTTTGTATCCAGATTTGGCTGTTTTTAGATTTGGCTTATTCATATCAGATTTGGCCTATTTCAAAATCCAGATTTGGCCTTTATTAAATCCAGATTTGGCATATTTTAAATCCAGATTTGGCCTATTTTAAATCTAGATTTGGCTATTTTGTATCCAGAATCTTCTGTTTTTAGATTTGGCTTTTTCATATCAGATTTGGCCTATTTTAAATCCAGATTTGGCCTATTTTAAATCCAGATTTAACCTATTTTAAATTCAGATTTGGCCTATTTTAAATCCAGATTTGGCTGTTTTTAGATTTGGCTTATTCATATCAGATTTGGCCTATTTTATATCCAGATTTGCCCTATATTAAATCCAGATTTGGCATATTTTAAATCAAGAAATGGCCTATTTTAAATCCAGATTTAGTTATTTTGTATCCAGATTTGGCCATTTTAAATTTAGATTTGGCATATTTTAAATACAGACTTGGCATATTTTTAATCCAGATTTGGCCTTTTTAAAATCTAGATTTGGCACATTTAAAATCTAGATTTGGCTATTTTGTATCCAGATGTGGGCTAATTTAACCTCCAGATTTTGGCTCGTTTTCTTAAAATCCAGATTTGGGCTTATTTTACTTACAGATTTGGCTTATGTGTTTTCATATTTTTCCTATTTTTATCCAGATCTGTCCTATTTATATCCAGATCTGGCTTTTTTGTATCTACATTTAGGTTTTTTAATCTAGATTTGGCTTATTTTAAATCCATATCTGACCGTAGCCGACTGGGAAAGATATATTAACCTTAAAATTGAGTCCTGGCTAGAAACCCTAATTTTGACCTTAAAAAGATATTCTGACCTTTAGAAGCCGTAAATTTTGACCGCCGCAATGATATCGTTGGAATTCCTGCAATTTTCGGCAGTTAGGCTTTTCATTGGCCATTTGGCTACTTTCGTTTACGGTCCTTTCAGGCATGAGGGTAGTTGATTATCGGCTATTTTTAGCTAAAATTGCTTGCAAAAGGCCAGGAAAGGGTGGGCTGTATTGCAGCCTGTCGATACACGCAAACAGCAGTGGCATGGCATGTGCGGTAAAAGTGTAAATAGCTACATGACTGTTGTTTCTAGAAGCAAAAATTACACTGGGAGATGGTGGGGCAAAAAAAAGTGACATTTTCAATCCAGATTTGGCTGTTTTTAGATTTGGCTTATTCATATCAGATTTGGCCTATTTTAAATCCAGTTTTGGCCTATATTAAATCCAGATTTGGCTGTTTTTAGATTTGGCTTATTCATATCAGATTTGGCCTATTTTAAATCCAGATTTGGCCGTTTTAAATCCAGATTTGGCTATTTTGTATCCAGATTTGGCTGTTTTTAGTTTTGGTTTATTCATATCAGATTTGGCTACTTTCGTTTACGGTCCTTTCAGGCATGAGGGTAGTTGATTATCGGCTGTTTTTAGCTAAAATTGCTTGCAAAAGGCCAGGAAAGGGTGGACTGTATTGCAGCCTGTCCATACACGCAAACAGCAGTGGCATGGCATGTGCGGGAAGGAGCAGCTGCTGTCTTGTGTGCCTTTGTTTCTAGCGGTAATAGTGTAAATAGCTACATGGCTGTTGTTTCTAGAAGCAAAAATTACAATGGGAGATCGTGGGGCTAAACAAAGTGACATTTTAAATCCAGATTTCGCCTATATTAAATCGAGATTTGGCCTATTTAAAATCCAGATTTGGCCTATTTTTAATCCAGATTTGGCCTATTTTAAACCCAGATTTGGCTATTTTGTATCCAGATTTAGCTGTTTTTAGATTTGGCTTATTCATATCAGATTTGCCTATTCTAAATCCAGATTTGGCCTATTTTAAATCCATATTTGGCCTATTTTAAATCCAGATTTGGCCTATTTTAAATTCAGATTTGGCCTATTTTAAATCAGGATTTTGCCTATTTTAAATCCAGATTTGGCTGTTTTTGATTTGGCTTATTCATATCAGATTTGGCCTATATTAAATCCAGATTTGGCCTATATTACATCCAGATTTGGCATATTTTAAATCAAGAAATGGCCTATTTAAAATCCAGATTTGGCCTATTTTTAATCCAGATTTGGCCTATTTTAAACCCAGATTTGGCTATTTTGTATCCAGATTTAGCTGTTTTTTAGATTTGGCTTATTCATATCAGATTTGCCTATTCTAAATCCAGATTTGGCCTATTTTAAATCCATATTTGGCCTATTTTAAATCCAGATTTGGCCTATTTTAAATTCAGATTTGGCCTATTTTAAATCAGGATTTTGCCTATTTTAAATCCAGATTTGGCTGTTTTTGATTTGGCTTATTCATATCAGATTTGGCCTATATTAAATCCAGATTTGGCCTATATTAAATCCATATTTGTCATATTTTAAATCAAGAAATGGCCTATTTTAAATCCAGATTTGGCTATTTTGTATCCAGATTTGGCCGTTTTAAATTTAGATTTGGCATATTTTAAATACAGACTTGGCATATTTTAAATCCAGATTTGGCCTTTTTAAAATCTAGATTTGGCACATTTAAAATCTAGATTTGGCCTTTTTGTATCCAGATGTGGCTAATTTCACCTCCAGATCAGGCTCGTTTTCTTAAAATCCAGATTTGGCTTATTTTACTTACAGATTTACCTTATGTGTTTTCATATTTTTGCTATTTATATCCAGATCTGTCCTATTTATATCCAGATCTGGCTTTTTTGTATCTACATTTAGGTTTTTTAATCTAGATTTGGCTTATTTTAAATCCATATCTGACCGTAGCCGACTGGGAAAGATAAATTAACCGTAAAATTGAGTCCTGGCTAGAAACCCTAATTTTGACCTTAAAAAGACATTCTGAACTTTAGAATCCGTAAATTTTGACCGCCGCAATGATATCGTTGGACTTCCTGCAATTTTCGGCAGTTAGGCTTTTCATTGGCGATTTGGCTACTTTCGTTTACGGTCCTTTCAGGCATGAGGGTAGTTGATTATCGGCTATTTTTAGCTAAAATTGCTTGCAAAAGGCCAGGAAAGGGTGGGCTGTATTGCAGCCTGTCGATACACGCAAACAGCAGTGGCATGGCATGTGCGGTAATAGTGTAAATAGCTACATGGCTGTTGTTTCTAGAAGCAAAAATTACACAGGGAGATAGTGGGGCAAAAAAAAGTGACATTTTCAATCCAGATTTGGCTGTTTTTAGATTTGGCTTATTCATATCAGATTTGGCCTATTTTAAATCCAGATTTGGCCTATATTAAATCCAGATTTGGCCTATATTAAATTCAGATTTGGCCTATTTTAAATCCAGATTTGGCCTATTTTAAATCCAGATTTGGCCTATTTTATCCAGATTTGGCCCATTTTAAATTTGGCCTATTTTAAATCCAGATTTGGCCGTTTTAAATCCAGATTTGGCTATTTTGTATCCAGATTTTGCTGTTTTTAGTTTTGGTTTATTCATATAAGATTTGGCTACTTTCGTTTACGGTCCTTTCAGGCATGAGGGTAGTTGATTATCGGCTATTTTTAGCTAAAATTGCTTGCAAAAGGCCAGGAAAGGGTGGGCTGTATTGCAGCCTGTCGATACACGAAAACAGCAGTGGCATGGCATGTGCGGGAAGGAGCAGCTGCTGTCTTGTGTGCCTTTGTTTCTAGCGGTAATAGTGTAAATAGCTACATGGCTGTTGTTTCTAGAAGCAAAAATTACACTGGGAGATCGTGGGGCTAAACAAAGTGACATTTTAAATCCAGATTTGGCTGTTTTTAGATTTGGCTTATTCATATCAGATTTGGCCTATTTTAAATCCAGATTTGGCCTATATTAAATCCAGATTTGGCATATTTTAAATCCAGATTTGGCCTATTTTAAATCCAGATTTGGCTATTTTGTATCCAGATTTGGCTGTTTTTAGATTTGGCTTATTCATATCAGATTTGGCCTATTTTAAATCCAGATTTGGCCTATTTTAAATCTAGATTTGGCTATTTTGTATCCAGATTTGGCTGTTTTTAGTTTTGGTTTATTCATATAAGATTTGGCCTTTTTTAATTCCAGATTTGGCCTTTTCAAATCCAGATTTGGCCTATTTTAAAAACAGGTTTGGCATATTTTAAATTCAGATTTGGCCTATATTAAATCCAGATTTGGCCTATTTTAAATCCAGATTTGGCCTATTTTAAATCCAGATTTGGCATATTTTAAATCCAGATTTGGCCTATTTTAAATCTAGATTTGGCTATTTTGTATCCAGATTTGGCTGTTTTTAGTTTTGGTTTATCCATATCAGATTTGGCATATTTTAAATCCAGATTTGGCCTATATTAAATCCAGATTTGGCATATTTTAAATTCAGATTTGGCCTATTTTAAATCCAGATTTGGCCTATTTTAAATCCAGATTTGGCTGTTTTTAGATTTGGCTTATTCATATCAGATTTGGCCTATTTTAAATCCAGATTTGGCCTATATTAAATCCAGATTTGGCCTATTTTAAATCCAGATTTGGCCTATTTTAAATCCGGATTTGGCCTATTTTAAATCCAGATTTGGCCGTTTTAAATTTAGATTTGGCATATTTTAAATATAGATTTGGCCTATTTTAAATCCAAATTTAGCCATTTTAAATCTAGATTTGGCACATTTTAAGTCTAGATTTGGCCTTTTTGTATCCAGATTTGGCTAATTTCACGTCCAGATCAGGCTCGTTTTCTTAAAATCCAGATTTGGCTTATTTTACTTCCAAATTTGGCTTATGTGTTTTCATATTTTTCCTATTTATATCCAGATCTGTCCTATCCAGATCTGGCTTTTTTGTATCTACATTGAGGTTTTTTAATCTAGATTTGGCTTATTTTAAATCCATATCTGACCTGGCTAGAAACCCTAATTTTGACCTTAAAAAGACATTCTGACCTTTAGAAGCCGTAAATTTTGACCACCGCAATGATATCGTTGGAATTCCTGCAATTTTCGGCAGTTAGGCTTTTCATTGGCGATTTGGCTACTTTCGTTTACGGTCCTTTCAGGCATGAGGGTAGTTGATTATCGACTATTTTTAGCTAAAATTGCTTGCAAAAGGCCAGGAAAGGGTGGGCTGTATTGCAGCCTGTCGATACACGCAAACAGCAGTGGCATGGCATGTGCGGGAAGGAGCAGCTGCTGTCTTGTGTGCCTTTGTTTCTAGCGGTATGGTTATGGTTACCATGAAGGTTGGGATGAGGAGTTAGGTCGGGCATGTAGTTAAAAGCTGATGTCCTTAGTGCAGAGAAGGCAATCTGTGCGTCCTTGTGGTAGTTGGTTACTGGCCATAGTCTCACAGATATAGATCTGTAGTTTCTTCTTTCAGTAGAAAACAATGATCTTGATGGGCGAGATGCTGGGCTGGGTACCCCTCATTTTTGTTTTTAAAAAAATATGGGTTTACAAATGTAATCTTGGTTGCCTCCCTTGGTGACATCTTGGTAATGGCTGCAGATCAGTGAACTGTTTTCACTGGTTGAAAAAGGGCCAGCAAGTGTGTATGCAGTTAGGCATACAACTGGCCATAACAGTGAACACACACTCATAACATTCTGTAGGCATTTTGTTAGTTTGGAAATTAATAGTTGGAGTAGAAAGGAATTCACATGAAGGGTAAAATGATTACATGGATTACTTGAATGGCACAGTAGTTGTTCAACATTTATGTATTATTAGTTCTTTTTATCGAGTCTGTCTATCTGTATTTCCATATGAAAAATTCCTTTGATTTATCTTTTTGTGTGTGTTCTTTCCTTGTCTTTTCCGCTCAGTATATTTCTTCAGTTATTTCACTTTGAACTTCTGTGTGAGTTTTATAGCTTTATACATAAATATTTATATTTTTACAGAGTGAATATAAGTTGCCGGCGACAAGTCAGGACATTGTTTGTTCAGATGCTTCTCATCAGCACCAGATGACAAGCACCAGCTCTAAAAGAGGCAGCTTATTCTCTACCAAATGACAGCACAGAATTATTCAAGGTGTCAAGAAGTTTGTAACTTATTTTATTCATTTCATAATGTAATAATTGTAAGCTTGATAAATATTTGGTTCCAGTGGTTCCAGTGACACTCCTCACCCTGTGTCTGGTGAATAATAGAACTTCCCAGTTTATGCAACAGCAAGAACAATAAATACACATTTAAGAATGAAACTGCATGAATAGTTACCATATGCATAGATATAGCTCGAAGCAAAGGGCAGCACACATGATTTCAAATCAGTTACAATTTTGTATGGTTGCAGCGGGTTATTTTTGCCCAGATGGTCATTGAGCATAAACAAATGAGTCAGAAACACATCTGTAACACACTTACATGGGACACAAATCAAATGAGGAAATGAGGACGTCCAAAAGAAACACTTAACATGACCATTGG
>CAJHNH020000743.1:98172-123172 GCA_905116865.2 Candidula unifasciata
ATTAAATCCAGATTTGGCCTATTTTAAATCCAGATTTGGTCTATTTTAAATCCAGATTTGGCCTATTTTAAATCCAGATTTGGCATATTTAAAATCCAGATTTGGCCTATTTTAAATCCAGATTTGGCCATTTTAAATTCAGATCTGTCCTATTTATATCCAGATCTGTCCTATTTATATCCAGATCTGGCTTTTTTGTATCTACATTTAGGTTTTTTAATCTACATTTGGCCTATTTTAAATCCATATCTGACCGTAGCCGACTGGGAAAGATACATTAGCCGTAAAATTGAGTCCTGGCTAGAAACCCTAATTTTGACCTTAAGAAGACATTCTGACCTTTAGAAGCCGTACATTTTGACCGCCGCAATGATATCGTTGGAATTCCTGCAATTTTCGGCAGTTAGGCTTTTCATTGGCCATTTGGCTACTTTTGATTACGGTCCTTTCAGGCATGAGGGTAGTTGATTATCGGCTATTTTTAGCTAAAATTGCTTGCAAAAGGCCAGGAAAGGGTGGGCTGTATTGCAGCCTGTCGATACACGCAAACAGCAGTGGCATAGCATGTGCGGGAAGGAGCAGCTGCTGTCTTGTGTGCCTTTGTTTCTAGCGGTAATAGTGTAAATAGCTACATGGCTGTTGTTTCTAGAAGCAAAAATTACACTGGGAGATAGTGGGGCTAAACAAAGTGACATTTTAAATCCAGATTTGGCTGTTTTTAGATTTGGCTTATTCATATCAGATTTGGCCTACTTTAAATCCAGATTTGGCCTACTTTAAATCCAGATTTAGCTATTTTGTATCCAGATTTAGCTGTTTTTAGATTTAGCTTATTCATATCAGATTTAGCCTATTTTAAATCCAGATTTGGCCTATTTTAAATCCAGATTTGGCTGTTTTAAGATTTGGCTTATTCATATCAGATTTGGCCTATTTTAAATCCAGATTTGGCATATTTTAAATCCAGATCTGGCATATTTTAAATCCAGATTTGGCCTATTTTAAATCCAGATTTGGCCATTTTAAATTCAGATTTGGCATATTTTAAATCCAGACTTGGCATATTTTAAATCCAGATTTGGCCTTTTTTAAATCCAGATTTGGCCATTTTAAATTCAGATCTGTCCTATTTATATCCAGATCTGTCCTATTTATATCCAGATCTGGCTTTTTTGTATCTACATTTAGGTTTTTTAATCTAGATTTGGCTTATTTTAAATCCATATCTGACCGTAGCCGACTGGGAAAGATAAATTAACCGTAAAAGTGAGTCCTGGCTAGAAACCTTAATTTTGACCTAAGAAGACATTCTGACCTTTAGAAGCCGTACATTTTGACCGCCGCAATGATATCATCGTTGGAATTCCTGCAATTTTCGGCAGTTAGGCTTTTCATTGGCCATTTGGCTACTTTCGTTTACGGTCCTTTCAGGCATGAGGGTAGTTGATTATCGGCTATTTTTAGCTAAAATTGCTTGCAAAAGGCCAGGAAAGGGTGAGCTGATTGCAGCCTGTCGATACACGCAAACAGCAGTGGCATAGCATGTGCGGGAAGGAGCAGCTGCTGTCTTGTGTGCCTTTGTTTCTAGCGGTAATAGTGTAAATAGCTACATGGCTGTTGTTTCTAGCAGCAAAAATTACACTGGGAGATGGTGGGGCTAAACAAAGCGACATTTTAAATCCAGATTTGGCTGTTTTTAGATTTGGCTTATTCATATCAGATTTGGCCTATTTTAAATCCATATTTGGCTATTTTGTATCCAGATTTGGCTGTTTTTAGATTTAGCTTATTCATATCAGATTTAGCCTATTTTAAATCCAGATTTGGCCTATATTAAATCCAGATTTAGCCTATTTTAAATCCAGATTTGGCCTATTTTAAATCCAGATATGGCTGTTTTTAGATTTGGCTTATTCATATCAGATTTGGCCTATTTTAAATCCAGATTTGGCCTATATTAAATCCAGATTTGGCATATTTTAAATCCAGATTTGGCCGATTTAAATTCAGATCTGTCCTATTTATATCCAGATCTGGTTTTTTTGTATCTACATTTAGGTTTTTTAATCTACATTTGGCTTATTTTAAATCTTATCTAGATCTGCCTATTTGTATCTAAATCTGGTTTTATTTTAAATCCAGGTTTGGCTTATTTATATCTAGATCTTTATATCCAGATCTGGCTTATTTAAATCCAGATTTGGCTTATTTATATCTAGATCCTTTATATCCAGATCTGGCTTATTTATTTTGATTTAGCTAATTTATATCTAGATCTTTTATATCCAGATCTGGCTTATTTGTTTTCAGTTCTGGCTTATTTATATCAAGATCTGGCTTATTTATATCCAGATCCTTCATATCCAGATCTGGCTTATTTGAATCCAGATCCAGCTTATTTATATCCAGATCCTTCATATCTAGATCTGCCTATTTGTATCCAAATCTGGTTTTATTTTAAATCCAGGTTTTGCTTATTTATATCTAGATCCTTTATATCAAAATCTGGCTTATTTGTATCCAGATCCTTCATATATAGATTTGGCTTATTTGTATCCAGATCTGGCTCATTTATATCTAGATTCTTTATATCCAGATCTGGGTTATATTTGGCTTTATATCTAGATCCTTTACATCCAGATCTGGCTTTTTTTACATCTAGATTTGTTTTATTTATATCTAGATCCTTTAAATCCAGATCTGACTTATTTTAATCAAGATCTGGCTTATTTAAATCTAGATTTCTCTTATGTATATCTAAATCCTTTATATTCAGACCTGGCTTATTTTAATCCAGATTTGGCTTATTTATATCTAGATCCTTTAAATCTAAATCTAGCTTATTTGTATCCAAATCTGAATCATTTGTATCCAAAATCGGACTTAATGTTATTCAGATCTGGCTTTTTTGTATCCAGATCCTTCATATATAGATCTGTTTCATTTGTATCCAGCTCTGGCTTACTTATATCCAGATCCTTCTTATCAAGTCCTGGCTTATTTAAATACAGATTTGGCTTATTTTTATCCATATCTTGATTATTTATATCCAGGTCCTTCATATCAGAATTGGCTTATTTGTATCCAGATCTAGCTTATTTGTATCCAGATCCTTCTTATCCAGATCTGACTTATCTTATATAGATCGTTATCCAGATCTGTCTTATCTGTATCCAGATCTTGATTATTTGTATCCAGATCCTTTCTTATTCAGACCTAGCTCATTTGTATCCAGATCTGGCTTACTTATATCCAGTTCTGGCCTTTTTGTTCCAGATCTGGCTTATTTATATCCAGATGTGACTAATTTTATCCAGATCTGGCTTATTTGTATCTAGATCTATATTATTAGTATCCAGATCTTGCTTATTTGTATCCAGATCCTTCCTGGCTTATTTAAAGGGGCACAATGAGTAGAGGCAGAAAGAGAAAAAGAAGTAGAAAAAGAAGCAGACAAGATAACACAACCTTTACAAAGTTGTAAAACTTCACTACCTTAATTGTATCTGTGTTTAGCTTATTCCACAGGAAAACAAAGCCATTCATCTGAGTTTCACCAAAGTAACACAGCTGGACGCGGTTGTTTGGTGCAACCGTCTGGCAGAAGATGTTTAAAGACATCAGGATACTCTCAATGACACTTGTGTCCTTGAGCTCCCTGGACAAATTTTACAAATTAAAACATGCATACAGAAAATTTATGTTCCTGTGGCTTTACGACAGTGATACGAGAGTCTCACTATGGAAGAAATTTGGGCCTCTTCACATAATATAACCAAAGTCTGTGGATCCAACCATTGTGCAGGCATGACAAAGTTTTTTTCCCCATCTCATACATCATCATCATCAAGTGCATTGCCAAATGACGTGAGCGATCCGCAACTGTGTGTATCAGTTCGTGTGTTGACATCCCTCCATGCCATGATAAAAAAACTGTCAAGAATCTTCTTGCGCTGTCTTCCTCCGCGCCTCTTTCCACAAATCTTTCCAGTGGTCACAACATGTTCAATTTTCCCTATTCTCATAACATGGCTAACAAATGTTCTTTTTCTAATGTTTGTAATAAGTTGTCTTCGAGCTCTCATCTCTTTCAAAACATCTAGGTTACTCTTCTTAGCTGTCCAAGAAATTCTAAGGAATCTTAAGTAAAACCACATCTCTGAGGCCTCAAGATATACACACATATATATATACACGAACAACACTTTCAGGCAGCTTTTTTTTTTTACACACTGCTGCAGGAAATCGTGGGATGCTGTGCCATCTATAATAAAATAATAAAGATTATTAAAGCAATCAATCCATGAAGACTTAAGGTATGTGGTGTGAATGGATGATGGTTGAAGTGACTGGTTTGCAGTTTAAACTGCAGTGAAAGAGGGATGCATACATTTTACCTCCTGTTCAAAACACAGGCACTGACTGGGTGGACAACTACAACTGGAAGATCTTGATTCTGCGAATGATATTGATCTGCTAAGTTAGAACATCAATGACATATAAAGAAAAACAGATGATGTAGCAAAAAAAGCATCAAATGTTGGACTACAAATAAGTTATAAGGACACAAATATATTGAAGACACCAATAACAGATCAAGCAGATGTAACACTAGAGAGTAACAGTAAAGTAAAGTAACAGACTAATTTAAGTAGAAACTCCCAGTGTGAACCCATGACTTTCAAAGCACCAGGCAAAAAACCTAATCATTTGCCCATGTAATTCATTTCCCTTTCCACAAGGAACAAATGTACATACACAATCATGAAGATGATCACATGATACCTGATATTTTCCATGACTTTTGTGAAGAAGCTGAAAACCCTCCGAGGATAAGGCTCACCCTGCAAGCAGCTGCCTTGAATGACCTGGTGAATGATCCGAGCCAGGATTCCTTGATCCACCTTGCTTTCATCATATAGTTTGCAAAACAGAGTCGTCAGTTCTGCAGCCACAAAAGAGAGTTTACTTTTTAATGGTATGATACAGACATCTCTTCTCTCCATGACCGGCATCACAAGAGCTAACAGAATGAAATGGTTGGGGCACATTGAGAGAATGTCAGATGACAGAGATGAAAAAATGGTATGCAAGGAAGTTGAATGGTTGTAGACCATGAGGTAGACTAATAAGAGATGATGGAGAGATAATATCCATGCAGACCTACAAAACACTTAGTGTCACCAACTGGAAAGAGAATGCCAACCAGAGAGATGAATGGAGGTGGGTGATATCTACAGCAAGGAACCTCAAGAGCTCAGAATGCTGAAGAAAAAGAACAAGAACAAGAAGAACAAGGAGAAGAAGATGATGAGTCAAGACATAAAAATGAAGGTTTAGTGGTGCAGTGACTAGACACTTGCCTGCCAGAGTGGAAGTCTTGGGTTCCAGCTGGCATAAAGCTGGAATTAGGAAAAATTTAAACTAAAAAAAAAAAAGGGAATCAATCATCAATCGGGTGTACTGTCTTATTGTGGAGTGCTTGGAAATGAGAAAGCTGATCAACTGGCAGGGGAAGGTGCGACAAAAGTGCAGCCGGATGTACCAGTCACATACCACCAAAAGAAAAGAATCATTAAATCGATCAGGAAACCACCATCCTCAGCACAAGACGACTATTTTATTATGGACAGATCAGAACAAGTCATTATCCTCCACCTCAGAACAGGGCACAACTGATTACGTAACCACATGTACACAAAATTCAAGATAGGCATATCAGCTATGTGTACCTGTGGAAAAGTGCCCCAGACAGCAGATCATGTACTCCAGGACTGCACCGAATTTGACACATTAAGCAAACCTTTTGGTCAGAAAGAACAGTGGAACGTAAACTCTATGGACCACTGAATGAACTAACAACGACCGTGAAATTTGCACGAGAGACAAAATTGCTGGTATAGACAACTCATTTCAGGCGAACAAAAGAAGAATAAAAAGAAGAATCAATCAGGTGTCATCACACAGAAGGCTGGCTGCAATGGATCTCCAGCATGCTTTTATCTCTTGTCCTGGCTTACACTCTTTCAGACTACTGTCTGTCTATCGCTTACAGTTGTCCTCCCACTTGTTCCATTGCCAGATCTAGGGTTATATATGGTGAGGTCCCAATCTTTACCACAATAGCCAGCTATGTTCTCTATTGTGTCATGAAAACATCTCATGTATGCCATGCACTCTGCTGTTTCACTTTACAAGCTGTTTATAGATTCTTCCACCTAGTTCACCGTCCCAGTCTTTGTATACTAGGGATGGTCATTCCCTTATAGTAGGATATTACTCCCACCTCACCCATGTAGTTTAGCCATAGGACTGTTGCCCATGGTGTGGCCACTGCCGTTCACAAGTGGTATCTGTGGAGCCATATACGTGCTAGGTCAAGAGATGGCAACCAAACAGGATCTTGGGTTATCCATCAAGATATGTCTGCCACACACCGTGAGGTAATATCCCTCACTCTTTACCCTAGGAAAAAAAAAAGAGAATAGAAATGGCTAAAACTACCTTCAACAATATGCACAATTTATTGACAACTAGAGAGATAGAAGACACATTGAAAAAGAGAAACATCAAATTTTGTGTATGCTCAACATGCTGTATTGTGCAGAAACCTGGCCACTGAACAAGCAACTAAAATAATCTCAGTCTCTGGAGATACAGAAGAACAGGTTGTATTTTATGGAAACAAAACAAAACAAAACAGACACACAGAGCTTTTAGACAGACTGACATTGAAGAATTATTGAAAAAAATAAAAAAGAAACAGCTGAAATATTTTTGGCCACATAAAAGACATAACACTCTCTTAAAAACTATACTGGAGGGGAAAGATCGAAGGCAAGACAGCAATAGGTAGACAATGATACATCAATGTAAGCATGAACAACAGTCTAAGGGAGTCCACTACCAAGACACGAGACAGAGTATGTTGGAGATCTATTGCAGTCAACTTTCCCTGTGGAGATGGTCCCTGATCAATTTATGGAATTGTTATGACCTAGGCTCCCGGGTTGGCCCAGCTCAAAATCTGTACCAAAATATTTCTGCGAAGTAAAATCATTGGAATAATGTGGACCACATTCATTGAATGCTAACTGGTTTTTAAAAATATGTGGCCAGACCAACATGCTAATGTGTCAGTTGAACTTGAACTCAGTCTTGTTGCATGGCATGGATGTATGTCGGCACACGAACTGATACATGCTGCAGGAGATCGCAGATTATGGAGAGGCATGATCGACATGGCACCTGATGATGATGAACTTGAACTTGAACAATTAAAGAAAATAAAAAAACTTTCTTGCCACTTTCAGTCAGCTCCTAGAATGAGCAGCGATTTTCGTGGCGTCGTTTATTTGCTTAGAATTCGTTTCCAATTCTCTTCTATTTGTTTGCGAAGTTTTAATACTCCTGAGGTTGTCGTCGCTTTGTCCGATTCCTGTGTGTAGGGTGGGGGTCTCTGTCTGCCCTAAAAAGTGCAGGCCATAGCCTGGGGTGGCCTGGGTATGGGTGGGAGTGAATTTGGTGGTAGACATCATGCCTGGCTGGTCGCGAGCTGTGGGGTTTCTTCGTGCCGGTGAGCTGGTTTGGTGGGCTGTCATGGCGGCTTATGTGGTTTCCCTTGGTTGCTGGTTTCTACTGGGTTTTCTTAGAGGACGTTCCTTCATCTGCCTCGCTTGCCTTGGGGTGTTCGCTGCCAGTGGGCCTGCTCCCTTTCCTCGTCCGTTGTGGTTCTTCTAAACTTCCAGTATTCGAGTCGCGTTTCCTTGTCAATATCTGTCACTTTGTAGGGTTAAACTAGGGCCCATGCCTCTGCTAGTTGTGCCTGTATGATTTTGTCATCTTCCATCTTTTTGTCAAGTTGACGTCTGTCTTCTCTGGTGGACTCGAGGAGGGTCATCAGCTCTTTGACTTAGTGGGCCAAGCTATCGGTTTCTGTGCCTCTTTTGGGTGGTTCAGTCATCTGTGCCTGGTGCTTCATAGTTGTTACTTTGTCGGTGGATACACCTTTGTCAGCCCTGCTGATACTTGGTTTCTTGGTAGCATTTCTTTCCTTCTCCAGTAAGGCACGTTCTGATTTTGCTGCTTGTGCTGCTGCTACGGCTTCTGCACTAGCTTTCACTAGCTGGACAAGTTTACGGAATGCGGCTTCTCGTGCAGTTATTAGCTCGGCCAGCTACTTCCTTCTCTCCTCTCTTTCTGACTGGCGTCATAGTTCCTCTTCTGCCTGGGTTGCTCTGATACTAGTTAGTAGCTCTCTGGTCTTTAGTAAGTTTTCTGCGTCTTCTGACTGTCTGATTGTTTGCTGGGTAGATTTACGTTAGGCTTCTTGAAGTCGCTATTGATTTTGGCTAGCAGGCATTCCTTGAATCGTGCCTTTTCGAGCAGTATCGGCACTATGGGCTGCTGCGGCTTTTACTTGCTTTTTGATTTTTCCCATCTTGTCGGTTGCGGTAACTAGGCGGTGCCTATAAGGTGCTTTAGCTAAAGCTTGATCTCTGAGAGGTCGGCAAGACTTTTAAAGTATCCTAAAAAGGACACCAAGTGTGCTCTCCAAACAGTATTCAAGGCAGTCGCTTTGGTAATAGTGCGTATACGGGCTGCTAATAACCCAAACGTAGCCGACCCAGATAGCTAGTCAAGACTGACTCAGCCGAATATCAAGTGAATCGGTGTCAAGTATCTAGCTATCGAGAATCTGGCAACAAATGGATAGTTAGCAGGCGACGAGACGAGACACAAGATGTTTATCGGGCTGTTGAGCGCTGTGAGATTGTGTCCACGTCATGAAAGGGTTCTTTATAGGTATTCTGCTTCCTCTTCTTCTACAGCATTCTGAGCCCTTGAGGTTCCTTGCTGGAGATATCACATGCCTACCCTCATCTCTCTGTTTGGCCTTCTCTTTCCAGCTGGTGACAACAAGGGTTTATAGGTCTGTCTAGATATTATCTCTACATCATCTTCTTGGTCTGCCTTGTGGTCTATGACTATTCAGCTCCCTTGTGTATACAGTTTTCACCTCTGTCATCTGATATTCTCTTAATATGCCCCAGCCATTTCAGTCTTTTAGCCCTCATGATGTCGGTGATCAATGGTGATTTAAACAGATTATGAATTTCATTGCGGCTTCTCACTACAATAAACAAACAACACACAATAAATTTGACAAAGAACACATCATACAACAAAAACTCACTTCTCCATTTCTCTGGACTTATTTCCAACCAGTACTGTCTGACTGGCAGCACATACTTCAAGAACATACTGCTGTAATCTGCTCCAAAAGATTTTAATGTGTATGTATCAATCAACATGGACTCTATCCTCTCGGCCAGCAACTGGTAACTCAACTTTGCACTTCCTATGATTAAAAAAAAACAAATTTAATCCTAAAATAAATACAGTAATATTTAAAGCATTATTGAGAGTGCATTCACTCAATAACAATTGCTTACTATGAACCTCTTTTAACTACGAACCTTTAACTAAGGCGAAAAATGCAATGGTATGGAAATGTAATAAGATCTAACGGCCTCTCAAAAACAAAATTGCAGGGCTCAGTAGAGGGAGAGAGGAAAAGAGGCAGACCAAGAAAGACCTGGCTACAGAACCTGACTGACTGGACAGGACTCAAGCCTGCAACCATGAAGTCCATCGCAACTGACCGCCATAGGTGGAGACAGCTGATCAGACAATCAACAATAACTGGTGACCCAACGACATGCAGTGTTATGGAATGATGATGATGATTCCATAACAAGGCAGTTATTTTTTTTTTAAATCTGTGTTCTCGTACACAGCTGCTGACTTTGTGATCCATTCACAGAGAGACTAGATACAACCCCTGTCTTTTCCCAGTTTCACCCAGTGGTTCTTCTTCTTCTTCTTTTTCCTATTCTTATTCGTTTTCTTGTTCTTATTCTGCTTCTTCTTCTTGTTCTACTTGTTGCTGTTGTTGTCCTTGTTGCTGTTGTTGTTCTTGTTGCTGCTGTTGTTATTCTTCTTGTTCTTCTTCTTCGTGTTTTTCTTCTTCTACTACTTCTTCTTCTTGTGTGTCTGCAAGCACGTGTGCATGTCTGTGTGTATAGGTCTTGTGTGGGTGTCTGTATGCGTCTGCATGTATATTTGTCTGCATGTATATTTGTCTGCATGTGTGTCTGTGTGTATATGTCTTGTGTGTGTGTGTGTGTGTGTGTGTGTGTGTGCATCCCTGTGTGTGTATTTTTCTGCGTTTGTGTATCTGCGTGTGTGTCTGTGTGCGAATCTGTGTGTGTTTGACTGTGTTTGTGGGTGTTCTGTGTATGTGTTTGACTGTGTGTGTGTCTGTGTGTTTGTGTGAGTGTGTCTTTGTTTGTCTGTTTGTGTCTGCCTTTGTGTGCCTGTGTTTCTGCTTGGGTGTGTGTCTGCCTGTGTCTGTTTATTTGCCTGTGTGTATGTGTCTGTGCGTGTGTCTGCGTTTGTGTTTGCCTCTGTGTTTGTGTCTGCATATGTGGGTGTGACTGTGTGTGTATCTGTATGCAAGCATGATTTGTATGTGTGTATGTTTACATGTGTGTGTGTATGAAGGTGTATATGTGTGTGTAAGTGAGCGAGTAAGTGTGCATGTGTGTGTGCACGCACGCACACATGCATTTTACCACCCATGCTTTTGTGTTTTTTTTTGCATGATATTCATAATATGCATATTATTATATGAACATAACATGCATGCTTTATTGACAAAATACAACTGCTGTGTAAAAGGCGGGTGTTTGGAAGGGCTGAACGTAAGACGGTTCCGCATGCCCAATTTGTGACCCTCTGAAAATAAAGTTTGTTTGTTTGTTCGTTCCTTCTTGTTGTTGTTCTTTTTCTTCTTCTTCTTGCTCTTCTTCTTCTTATTATTATTTTTTTTCTTTTTCTAGTTTTTCTTCTTCTCTTCATTCTTTCACCGCTTTTGGTGTCAAGGAAAATATAATGTTTTACTTCCTACTCTTCTGGCCGCCTCAGCCAGTGACACATCATGCTGCTGTAAAGTTTCTTTGATGTTATCTTTCTGTGTTTTCTTGGTCTACCTCATGCTCTATGTCCTTCTCCGCTTTTAGTGTATGACTTGTATGGTTTGGCATCACAAGGCATCCTCTCTACGTGGGCAAACCATTTGATGCGTTTGTTGTCTCTGTGTGTCATTTAGAGCTGTTTCCATGTCGAGGTCGGCTCTATGGCTTCGTAATGCCATGTTCGATCCAAGCTGCGGGCCATGCGCCTTGCGTTGGTTTCGACAGTGGTATCAAGAAAGCCGACCGTCCAAAAAGCAATGGCAAACTACTGGACGTAAATTTGCCTAGAAAATGCAACGCCCTGTAAAGGATACGCAACTAACCTTTTCAGTGTCGAGGTTTTTTCTTACGACCTTGTTCCTGATTTTATCTCTTTTGACCACTATTGCAGTCCTTATCAAAAAGCTACATAACATTTAAAGTAAGTCAAAGTCCCTTTTCCACACCTTTAGGCGTTTAGGCATATAGGGCTAGACCTATATTTTTAGAGACCAATCGGCACAAGATGGGTGATGTGGTCAGCATCACTCTGGCCGCCTCTACTTCCCGGGACTACACCCGGTACCCACTCAAGGTTGGGTTGACCTGGGAGTCAAGGTAAATTAAGAAAAAAGTCTGGCTCCACCAGAGAGTGAACCCACGACCTTCCAATCGCCATGCGAGCGTCTAGCCGCTACTCCGTGATGACTCCCCTACATAACATATAGTGGATACTAAGGTTCACATATATCAATACTGGAAAATTAAAATCTGTTATAGTTAACTGTGACAGTATCAACCGACTTACCTTTATTGGCAGTTCTGATGACAAGTCTGAACAAGGAACTCAGTTCCTGCCTTTTCTTATCCCTGTTGTTCAAAGTTGTAGCTGACTGGCTTTCTTTGGCTGATTGTAAAGCTGTGATTTCTGTGTCTATGTACCGGATAACACCCTGGAAACAGTGGCATGAATGTTATTCTACACACATATGTGTATGTGGCGCGTTGCGAACAAGCCTCGCAATGCGAGGCTGCTAGGTTTGATCCTAGCTGCGGGCCCTGTGACTTGGAATGGTTTTAACAAAGGTATTGAGAAGTATACCATCCAGAAAGCAGAGGCAAACTACTGGACGTAAATGTGCCAAGAAAATGTAGGTTCGGGTTTAAATAGTACCACTGCTGAGCTAGTAATTAACCCTTTCACCCAGTTTACCTAAAAAAGGAAAAAGAGGGGGGGGGGGGATGTGAATTTAAACTGACTTGCTTGGATGCCCGTTTTTAGATCAAAATATTAGTGGGATGTCCAATTTTCGACTCAAAATATTAGTGGAATGTCCCGTTTTCAGCGCAAGATATTCTGGTCACTTTACTCTTGGAGACACTAGGTCAATCAAATGTCCTTTACTACAACAAAGTGAAGACATGAAAAAGAGGATCTAGGATCCGGACATGTAAACACACCAATTTCATGCCGACAGATACAAGCCCCTTTACATAGGCACTGTATGGCTAAAAATCATACTTTTTTTTTTCTTATAGTCCATGCCATGTGATGTTGGTAGTCATGTCTATCCACAACCTTCTGTCTCATGTACTTTCAATCAATTCTGACACAGATAATCATGATGCCAAACTGACCAGCATCTTCTCTCTTGGTCTCTCTCTGCCTCTCTTCCCCTCCAACTTTCCCACTGTCACAGTGTTATCATACATAAGAATTCAAATTCACCAATATTCTTATTCTTCAACCACCAGTGTGCCTATTCCAGTAGAGGTAACTGTTTGGATGTTGCTCTTAAGATCTTCACCAATGCCACATAGTCTGTCTTGTAAGGTCATTCCTCTGGGCCAGATTTCTTCCTTGAGACTGGTAAAATTTGGCCAAGATTTACCGACCAACCTAACAAGGCACTTACTAGAAACCCCCTCGCCCCGCTCCTTTTCCACACTGGTCATAGCTCAAGAACTTGAGTCAAACATAAGCAAGGAGAAAAAGACGAGTCTGACCTTTAAAACTACATCCCATGTGACCAATCTACTGCCGCTTGTGCCCCGAGCTGTGTTACTGTCGATAACGTCAGTGACTGACATCCTGCCAAGGAGCTGCTCCAGCTGGGTGGCACTCTTCTGTAAAAAAATATACAGTTTACATGTAGTTTTCTGCAAAATATACACACATTTGACATATAGTTTTCTGCAAAATATACACACATTTGACATGTAGTTTTCTGCAAAATATACACACATTTGACATGTAGTTTTCTGCAAAATATACACACATTTGACATGTAGTTTTCTGCAAAATATACACACATTTGACATGTAGTTTTCTGCAAAATATACATACATTTTACATGTTAATGACATCCGTCAGTCCCGGGGCACTATGGAGATACGCTGGCTTTGGGAACAGCATCTGCTGTGAGTGTAAAGTCTGATGCAGGAGTGGCAGTCTCTGTCACATGGACTTCACAAAAAAGTACATACTTCCACGCTTTGAGACTGATTTACTCTCCAGTGTCTCCTCTCTATAGACTGTTGTGTTTGGTTTCTTTCAAAATGGGACAATGTGTCTTTTACTTTCTGTCGCCATCTAAATTTTAATTTAATGCAAAATATACATACGTTTAGATTTTTTTAGTTTTGTTATATAAACCCCGCCTACCAGGACTACATTCTGAAAAGATCCAGTGACCCAAAGAGATGCTATCTGGATGGGAATTTAATAAGAGCAAATCCTAGGAAACCCCATTCAACTGTACAACAGTTACATTAAGGCACCTGGCGGTACAAGAGGGACATGAGTCACATGAGGACATGATAGTTACATTAGGGCACCTGACGATAGCATTAGAGCACCTGATGGTTACATTGGGGCACCTGGCGGTTACATGACAGTGCTTGGCGGTCACATCAGAGCACCTGGTAGTCACATTAGGGAACCTGGCAATACAAAGTCACCTGCAGTCCAACGTGGGTGGGTGAGTGCCTTATAGTCGTATGTCCAGGTAAAAAGGACACTTTCCCACGCCTTCAGGTGTACTGGGCATGTAATACTTGACCTATATTTTATAGACCGATCGGCACTCTGAGCCTGATGTGGTCAACATCCTGGTGGTCATCTTGACTTAATAGGATTTTACCTGGTACCCATTCCTCTCCTTCTCTGCGTTCACTGGCTGTAAAGTTCTGGTTGTTCTCCACCTCTGGACTTTAGTCTTGCCCATCGGTATGCAAACTGTTGTTTCCTTGCCTCTCAGGCAGATGTACTCTGACTCTGAAGGAAAGGTAGCCATTTGAGGCTGGGTAGACCTGAGAGCTAAGGTTATATAATATTTTAATTTTTTTTTGTCCAAAGAGCTTGATTACAAAGGTGTTTCCTTTCAAGGTAGTGTGTACATCTGTCTGGGGAGCGAGGAACCGCTGAGCAGCAGCAGCCACCATTAAAGTAGCAGCAGCAGCAAGAAAAAGAAGAGGAGGAGAAAGAGAAGAAGAAGAAGAAGAAGAAGAAGAAGAAGAAGAAGAAGAAGAAGAAGAAGAGAAGAAGAAGAAGAAGAAGAAGAAGAAGAAGAAAAGAAATAAATGTCAAATATTCTGCTAGTGATCACCTTTCTCTCTGTAACTTTGGATGAATCCATCGCGTTCAGGCAGCTACAAACATCGTGAAGGTAATCCATTCTCAAGTATCAGATAAGAGCTGCCACAATTGTCCCTATAAATCTGTCAGCTAAAACAATAAAATATTGAGTAGTAAGGTAAGAAACAAACATAATTATGGCAGTAAACTCTGTCATGTTAGTTATTTAGTTAACTGATCATCCTCATTGAATATCCAGTCATTCAGTCCAAAAGTTAGCTGATCGCTTCTTGAGTATACCACATTCTCTCCATGAAACAAAATGTCAAAACTACGGATAGAAGCGATCATCAAAGCTGCATGGCTTAACCTACAAGAAGGAATTGATAACTGTTACTTCCCTGTGTGGGTTCTGGGGCCCTATTATGGGGGGGGGGGGGAAAGAATATACCCACTGTCTATCCAAAAGTATGTCGTAAGAGTCGACTAATTGGGAGCTTCCTACGAAATCAGATTGCATCTGCATGAGAGGCAAGGAACCGAAAGTCTGCATACAAATGAGTCAGATTTGTAAAATGGATGCACACTCAACACTCAGGATCTGGAACAGGACTGCAGTCCAGAAGTGGATGAATAACCATAAATTTTCGCCTGAGTTTATAGCTGGTGAACATGAAGATGAAGATGAAGAAGAAAGAAAATAACTGTTACTTCGGATGTACAGACAAAACTTAGGTCCTGGTACAAAGTCAAAGTTAAAATGGACGAACAATCAGGACTTTCTACCAGAATTCACAGCCGGTGAACACAAAGAAGAAACTTGTTATGTGAATCGACTTCCTAGCATACAGGTCTGACCCTTCTATGCTCCAGCCTCTAATGCAGCAGATATGTCAGTGTCTCCATGGTACTCTGTAGGACCTGATTAACATATCTTCTTTCTTTGTGCAACAGTCAGTTTCTACATGCTTTCCCTCGTTCAGTACCCATTTCCACCAGGTTGCTCATCATCTGTCATCATCTCTGACTGTTTTATTTGTCACATCACATCTTATCTTTGTCAACCCAGTCTAGTTGGAGTTTGCCAGTTTGGATCTTCTTAACCATGCCCATTGAGTCTGTCACTATCAGTGCGTGAGTTGCTTTAGGCCCGGCAAGCCATGCAAGTGCCCTCTTACAAATACTATGTCTATCTCATGCTAGAATTAGATGAACTGAATGCCAGTTTTTCCTCCTTTATTGACCTTCAATTCACCTTCACTGTACATGCCCACCCAGACCGCACCCAATGAATCATTGCGCCATATGGATAGATGATGACATCACTGGGTTGAGTGTATCTTCTTCTTCTTCACGTTCGCTGGCTGTAAACTCCAAGGGAAAGCTCTGGGTGTTCATTCACCTCTGGACTTTAGTCTTCTTCCAGAACCTGAGTGCTGCATGCATATCCGTTTCACAGATCTGGCTTATTTGTATGCAGACTTGTGGTTCCTTGCCTCTCAGGCAGATATACTCCAACTTCAAAGGATGTCCAGAATTAGTCGACTCCTAACACATGCTTTTAGGTAGGCAGTGAGTCTATTCTTGTTTTCCTCAAAATGGGGCCCCAGAACCCACAAAAGGAGTCGAGTGTATAAGAAGGAATTATAAGGAGACACAAACAGCTACACAGGTAATGGATACGAAGGTTCACATATATCAGTACTGGCACATAGAAATTGTTTCCAGTTAAATATGGCAGTAGGAACATCAACTTCTGTACCACTACTGGCAGTTATTTTCAGTGAAGGGACGTACAATACTAGTTCTGTGTTGACCTGCTCCTCTTCACTGGCTTTGTGTGTAAAACTCTTGTCTGATGTCGCCACTTTTAACTTGCTGATCTTACAGTGTGGTCAAGGCTGCTGATTCACTGGTCATCGCAAGATTCTTATATTCACATTCATTTATAGCACCCAACCATGTGTGGGTTCTGGGATCCTGTTCTAGGGGGAAAGAACAGACTTCACCCCACTCCCCCGAGCATGTAATGAAAAGCAAGTAATTAAGGGTTCACTGAAATCGAATGTCTTGGACAGATAAGACAATGCAAACCACAACCAAACATACCAACCACACTTTTAAGGGTAAATAAAGAACATTAAGGAAACATCCTTGTCAATTAGGTGTCTGGAATTATATAATAATAAAATATAGGTGTCATTCAGTGTGTCAGTCTGAAAGACTCATGAATAGCAGCATAATCTTAAAGCTTGGACAAGCAAAGTAAATGCATAAGGCATTTAGTGCCAACACTAACAGTATCATGTCAGCTCACTGTTAATGTAAAGCAGTCAATCAGAAAGCTGGCACTGTGCATGCAATACTTCATAAGTACAGGCCAAAATAAACATACTGGCCCACCCGCCATTTTAGTTTAGCTTACAGTACAAAATCGCTGACGGCACAGTTTTAAAAAATGGTATTAAGAGATGGCTACATAGCTGCCAGCTTTCAGGCCATGCATTCAGGCCAATGAGCTGGTAATTTAAATGGACACAAAGGTGTGTTATGACGAAAGCTGTGCTCTAGGCTGTAATAGTTAATCTCTTACGACTCTCTCTCTCTCTCTCTCTGCTTAGCAGCTGATCGCCAACCATTTATACCAGAGAAAGATTCATTTCTGTAGTTCCAGTGATGACCCACTGGAATCCCTTTTTAATACCTGCACTCATAAAAACGAAGAATAGTCAACAGAATTTGTTGTCAATAAAATATGTGTAGTATAAGAAATGTAGGAACACTGACTTGAAAACCATGTATTATAATTATATTTTATAAGCAGTATATAATTTTGATTGAGTGCTCAGTGTGTGTGCGGCTTTTGAGCAACAGTTGATTTTAGGGTTTCAATATCTCTATTTTAAAGTTCTGCCTTCCACATTTTTTATTGTGTCTGCTATTTTAGTCAGGGCTTTTCCCCAGACAAAATTTTGTAGGTTCTGACCATAAAATGCATAGAAAATGTGCCAGTACTCTACACTGTTGCATGAAAAAGCCTTCAGTTTTATTTCTTTCTTTAAAAAAAAATCACTTGTAAATGAGTTGAACTGCACTCAACAATCAAAACTGAAAGCACCTGCCACTTGAACATGAATGTTCGCCGCTTGCTTAATTAAAAACAGTCATTTAAAATAAAATGTCAATCAATTATCAACAGAGGTTGGACTGAATGTCTTCAATCAAACAACTTTCTCGTTTGTATAAATGTTTATGTGCATAAAATATGTATACATGCACTGTCTAAACTTCGTTGCAAACACGAAAACTGCTAGAAAGCATGAACAAATCAACTGAATGAGAGTAGTTTCCCTTGATTCATCATCATCAAACTTTATAGACTATTTCTGTCTTCTATCCCCCAATGGAGCATATGCTCTCACATTCACGCCGTCGTTCCTTCGCTATCGCATGCAGTTCAACGTATGTCCTCCCCATCTTTTTAACTTCACTCTCTAGCTCCCTTGTTGTTGTGTGGTCTGTCTTTATTTCTGTGGCCGTGTGGGCTTCAATGACACGACATTCTATTTAGTCCTAGTTAAATTGTTATGAGGTTTTTTTAGTGCAGTCTACAAATTACACAGTTAATACCGTAGATGTTTGAAAGATGGGAAGACCCGAAAACAACATGCAACAAATATCAGAAGAGGACAGTAACCCTTTTTAAAGACTCTAATACAGCTAATCACAAACATCACAAGTGAACAGTCATCATTTTTTAGCCATACAATGAGAAGATATGAACTGGAAAGATTTGAGGGAAAAAGAGACAGAGAAAGACACTTGATGTGCCAGAGAGGCGCTTAAGGGGTCACTACACCAAAAAATTTTATTTTTTTATTTACAGACTTAGAACAGTTATTTTATGATGGTCATTTGTAGGGATACATTTTATTACATTTGTATACTTTAAGTGATTAAAAAATCATAGTTGTCATGGCAATAGCCGCCATCTTGTGAAAAAAAATATGTACTTAGAATCCTAAAATTTTAAAAACAAACATAGATATTCAACAATAGATGATGGATCCATGACCTGTTATTCTACTTAGAGTTACAGGTCTAGTTTATTTACTTTAAACATGTTTTTAAATATTTTTCGTAGACTTTTAAAATGTAGGTTTATTGAAAAAGTCAAAAAAATCTAGCATCATAAGACAATAATCAAATTTTAGAAAACAAAAACTTTATGAAATCTACTTTTAGATAGACCAGTCCCTATAATATTTTGATGGAGTATGCCTACAAAATTTCATGTTTCTACTCTTTATATTAGCTTAGATTTTAGGATTTCACACACACAGCAAACTGAAATATATATATAGATTTGAGAAAACTGACTTTTAAACTTTTTTTATCTTAAAAAAGTGCATGAGGTGGTGTCGTTAGTATTAAATTTTCAATGCTAAATTGTTTACAAATGACATAAATTTTGTGTGTCATCTATTCTACGAATGCCGAACTTTACAAAAACTAACACATTGAAAAAGTGATATTTTTGTCATAAATTGGAAAGAAATGCCGTGTATTGACCCCTTAATAACGTTGAAAGACACTGGCATCTGTTGATGGGCACTCGTGGAAAAAAGTATAGCATTCGTGCCGAAACGTGAGTGCTCATCCGGGCCGATAAACAACTTTTTGGGGAATAGTACCACATTTTTTTGAAAATGTACCAAAAACCCACCAAAAGCTACACAATTTTTAGCATTTTTATTTAAAATCTGTTGAAACGTATAAAAACACGCACGCGCGCGGGTACATACACACACACACACACACACACACACACACACATATATATATATATATATATATATATATATATATATATATATATATATATCTGTGGCTTACATTATATTTGAAAATAAAAGAAATTTGTTTATCTGTTACATCATTGCCGTCTCCAAAGATGCATGATTTTTTTAATCCTTATGTTGTTAAGCAGAAAGAGAGATCGTTCTGCAGAGGGATGATAGAGGTAATACCAAAAGATTAAGCATAAAATGTGTTGTTAAAGCTATTTTCATCTCCACATATTTCTGCAGCTGTAAACCAAAATGCCCCCCCCCCCCTCTCAACCGAGAGCCAGGGGTGACAATCAACGTGGTAAAAACCAAATATCTGTTTCAACCTCTAAAGATGTTATAATTACAACACGTTCAATAGCTACACCAGTTACTTTTCTGAGTGAAGGATATTAAACCCACACTAGAACCGCACAACGAGCAATAAACACCAGGTGACACAAAGTGCCAACATCATCCCAGCCACATTTACTTTCTATGAATTTAACTGGTGCATATTTAAGGTGGGATCGACCTGAGAACCAAACTCATGCTTGAAAACGAAATCAGGCTTCATGCGGATTTAATCTTGTGTGCAGAATCAGAAGTTTAACAAATGATTCATTACAACTCGCGCTTAAGTGATTTCATTGTCGATACAAATGGCTCTGTGTTAAGGGGCAGACAAAGTGCATGGGGGTTCATAGCTAAAGCGAATTGACGTCGCTTGGTGCAACAAAGCCTGCCATATGATATCACAATGTCTAGTTTGAGAATGGAGGTGGAGGTAGTCCCTGCTGCCTTGCTCTTGCTTGAGAATCAGCTGCGCACACATGCCGTGATTGTAACTGACTCACAGAGCATGTTGAGAAAGGTGGAGACAGGCATGCTCCCTGCATAGCGGCAAGCATCACTTCAGAGGTCCCGGGTGGTTGGCATCCTTTGTATATTTTCTCGAGGGTATGCCAGTGTGTTGGGAAATGAGCAAGCAGATAGACTGGCCGGTTCTGCACCGTTTGGTGGTGAACCGATGTATGACAAGCTGGATATTGTGAGGGCTCTTTGGGAGCGATTTGAACAGTGCGGAGGTACAGAAAGATCATTACGGTCTGAGGAGAATGGCGCTGCGAGGAGTTACACGGCGATCTGACCGACGCTTAAGACTCAGGTTAAAGGCGAGACAGATATAGAATCAGACAGTTACTGGTAACATCAGAATTGGAACTTTTCGCTTGCCGTTGAAGATGGGGACGGAGCGCTTATCTGGGTTCCCGAGTGCTGCGATGTTGATTCCTAATCCAACATTCAACATTCTGATCCCACGACCTTCGGATTCAAACACCTGTGTCTGGGCGCTACCATTTCAGTTACGGGCATTTTTTATATTTACCGTACCTATTCAATAACAGAACACCCGGTAAATTACGGTATTTTTTAGTGTAAATACTCTCCCATATATAAGAATACCATAAGCTTTTTTTTTTTTTTAGCCCAAGAATAATAAATAAATATTTAAAACACATTTTGTGTGTAAGTCTACTCCCAATTTTTAATTTACTAAATGTTGGATAACATATAGCCTTAGACGCGGACGATTACGTAAAACGATATCAAGCAAACGACGAAGTAGAACAGGTCAGTTTCGCACTATCACAAACGACAAGTGAAGCGTTCTGTCAAGAACACCTGCATCAGCACATACATAAACTTATAATACCCAAAAAAAAAAATTACAACTCTAGCACGAAAAAAAAAAGCGAGGTAGTCTGCATCGATGGTACTAGATCAAATAAAAAATCTTAAACATTGCGGTGATACATCTCGCCTCTGTCCATGTCGTACGCAACAAAAACAAAAGGTGTTTAAAAACAGGTAATCAGAAGAAGAGAGGATTGAGCTAAGAAGAGATAAACGGCGGAAACCCCCAACTCACAACCAACTGAATCCCCTTTGACAGTAACGTTGGCTGCCTTATCTTGCGCGTCGAAATATTAACCCCCGGATGTCTCCTTAATTCGAGACCCCTTGTCTTTGATTGGCCACCGTGGACCAATTAGCTGTCGGATTTTATACCCGGGAGAACACCCCGGAACAACAATGAAGGATTCCCTGAGGATTACGTGGACTCAGAAAACAGCTCCCAAATTCATCCTTCCGCCTCCATCTGTGGCACTGAAATCTGGGATTAGACAATTGATTAATCTTGGCTCAAGGAGGGGAGGAGTTAACATCAAGAATGGATATCGAAAATGAAATAAAATGTGTTTGTAAACAAAGATTTACTGAAAGATCTATTTTTCGGGATACACTTCATCATCATCACGGCCGTAATTTAAGTTGTGCAACGTGTGCAACTGCACAGGGCAACCGATATTTTGACAGAAGAAAAATCATCATCAACAGTTCTCTTTATGCCTAGTGGCACATGACACTCCAGAGAGGACTTTCCATGCTTTCCTGTCCTTTACAATCTTAAGTACAGTTTTCCATGTCAGAGATGCTGCACTCAGGTCACTTTCCATCGTTCATCTCCATGTTTTAGTTTTTTTGGTGCCCCTTTTTTCTCTTTTCCTCTGGTATCAATGAGAGAGCTATTTTGGCTGGTATTTCAGGATTCATTTTCATAACCTAGGCAAGTCATTTCCCTCTTCTCTTGGTCATCATACTGTCTAGTGAGAGAAGAAAAATAGGTACTTTTTATGCGCCGACCACAAACAGGGGATATCTACATGTCGCGAGACAGTTAAATATTTCAGGGGGTCGTAGATTGAGCGTATAGTTTTGGTTAGGGTTAGGTAAACGCGGGAAAACCTTGGCCTTGGAAGAAACTCAACAAATCACAGAAACCACGGAAAATTCACTCTCATAACCCTCTAAAATAATGTACTGTCTCGTGACGTCATTTATGGTCAGCTAAAAAGAAAGCACCGAAAAATATGACTAGTAATAAAAGAGTGTAAACATTTTCATTAATTTTATCATGGTGAAACCGGCGTTAGAGTTCTGGCATTGAAATGGTATACGGCTTTTGGTGCACCACTTGACATTGGGAGGCTGCGCTGCTGTAGGGGTTAGACGCTCGTCTGCGAATCCGAAGGTGTTGGGTCAAATTCAAATAAGGCCTTTTTTTAAATATGACCTTGGCTGCTAGGTTGAGCTAGCCTCATATTAGTACCAGGCAAAGTCCGTGGAAGCAAAGGCAGCTAAGCGGCATTGTTGATCGATCATATCACCCATCGCGGATTTGTCTTTAAAATTATAAGTCTAACTCAATGGTCTCCAGCCTGGTCATCTGGTTACACAAATTTTCTTTTCCACTTTATTTATAAAATATGTTCAAAAGCATTTTATAAAACAAAAAGCCCATGACATTTTGTACATGTAACGGTAAAAATTTGCTAGGAATAAAGGCAGTCTCACAGGTCATCAAATAAAAACAAATGAAGTGGTTTGGACACCTAACAAGAATGCCCTGGTACTATCTACCACAGCGAGCCACACTAAAACGTTACAACGGGTATAGAGCGAGAGTAAGACCTCGGAAAAATATGGAGTGATGGCATTAAAAACAGAGTTACAGAAATGAACATCAATCCTAATAGTGCGTTTGACAGAGCTCATCAAGGAATGTTACATCTCTCCCTGACACTTCACTGGGGTACAAGATGGAAGAAAAGAAGAAGAAGAAGAAACGGTTAAAATTTAATTAATGCCATATTCGTTACCTGCGTCCTAAACAAAGAAACTTAAGAAAGGGGAATAAGGGCTTTTGAGCTGAAATGCTATAGAAAGATTCTCAGAATATCTTGGACAAAGAAGAGGAGAAATACTTGTAAGATCTGAACATCAAGGAAGATTAGCTAATAAACAGCAGCCTGTCACTGAAGCTGAAATATTTTGGTCATATTAAGCGCCACAACGGATTCGAAGAAAAAAAAATAGTAGAATGCATGGTATTATGAAGGAGGGTGAGGGGCCGACCGACACGAAGATGGGTACAGGATATAAGTGCCTCCTTGAGTATGAAAGTACATGAGGCGGGAGAGCTGGCGAGAGCCCGAGCTTCTTTCAGGCAGACCGTGATGAGAGCGACGTTCTGCAAAGGACCTGCTACATGATGATGACGATTCGTCCTGAACTTTGTCAACAGAAAGATATGATTCTGTCATGGGGAATGTCCTGGTGAAACAGGCAGGCGCTTTTCAGTGTGGTTGAATTTGTACTTCAGTTATAAGGGATTCACTTATGTGCTTTATTTATTTAATTGCTACTGTAGTAAGCACCTGGGGAGATTCAGCGGAATATGCCAGGCAATAGATTGTGCAGTCTATTGTTTGTGTCATCTTTGTTTAAAATTTACAGCCGTGAAACATTGCTTTGAATTATAGATCTGTGTAAGCTTGAAAATGTTGGAAGGGCAGAGTACCGGGTCAAACTATCAAAGCAAAAGCAGCGGTGTGTATGGTTCTCATCACATAGGGTGTCAGATTTGAGGAGGGGGGTGGTGGTGGTGGGGGGGGGGGGGGCTGGTGCCGGCAGTGACCATCAGGCACTGAAAAGTTAGGTGTTGAACCACTGGCTCATGGAAGTTCCCGTCTAGACGATGTGGTTTTTTATACTGACAAATAGGGCCTATGTATTGAGTTGTGGGAAAAGTACTTACGGGTTTCTTGCAAAAGCGTATGGACTTCGCTTGGTACAACTTATGCCTAGGATATAATACCACAACATCTAGTTCAAGAATGGAGGCGGGGGACAGTCACAGCAGCGTGCCACTGACTTGGATACCTATATATAAGTTCTGTAAGTTTTGTCAAATGATTATTAAATTGGGATGTTTCTACAATATAATTGGGACCGACTGAATTGGAATTTTCCTGAAAAACATTTTTTTTTTAAATGAGCTATTAAACTGTGCTATTTTATTTGTATATACCATATCTAGTTTATTTCCGGCTGTACGATTTGGCAGCAGCCCGATTTGCGTTGATTTCGACAGCGATGTGAATTTTGGAATGTAGTAGATTTTGTGTTCAAGTTCGAATGATTCACTAATTTGCTTTATTTTAATCAACTGTTACTGTAGTATGCCAGGTAAGATACAGCGAAATATGCATGTCTGTGTCTTCTTACTTCGATATCATTTTAAACTGAAGTAATGAATTCCACAGTTTGTTTGTGGGTAGCCTGTAAACGAAAAGTGATAGTGTACTGAAGTTTAGCTGAGTGAAGTGGGTAGGGGTAGGGTGGCGGTTGAGGGGTAGGGGGGTTAAATGACTACAGAGGGGTAGATAGGGGGCATGTTTAGCAGCATCAAAGAGATATGTCAAATCATATGTTTAACCATATGTAAAGGGGCTGCGTGGTCATGATGCCTGGTGTCCATTTCGAGTGCCGGAGATCCCGGGTTCAAGGCCCGGTGGAGGCTGGGAGTTTTTCACATGATTTCCAGTAATTTCCCCTGGTCTTTCCCCGGGTCCCCTGTTGTCTTTAATATTTTCTCTGTCATATTATTCATTTCTCCATGACGACGTTGAAAACATTCTTCGTTAGTTTTGGGACATTAAGTGAACAAG
>CAJHNH020000743.1:125672-215672 GCA_905116865.2 Candidula unifasciata
AAATAAGAAAAGTTGTTAATATGTAATCAAGATGTATTTGTAATGATTTCCGGGATCGATTTTGGAGTGAATCTTTTTGGGGGTGGGGGGAAGGGGTGGTTTAAACAAAAATTAGGAGCTAGGAGGGAACGAACTAAACCATTTTTAGTTAATCCCTATGGGAAAAAAACTCGCCAGGAACAGATTAAGACGAATGTTGGAGTCATCTTGCCATGTCTTGCTCAGAATGCTTCCTCACCGGTAGCAGAGCCAAGAGTTGTCTCCTCATTTACCAACATTTCAAATCACTTTCCGGCACTAATCTCTGTGATGATCCTCTCTTTCCAGTTGGTGATTCTAAGTGTTTGTAGATTTGATTGTATATTAGGTCTCCATCGTCTTTTTGGTCTCCTTTCAATTGTTTGCCTTTGTTAGGGAGATCGTAATATCTTGAGCTAAAACCGAGACATCAAATCAATATTTTGAGCAGTTTGACCATACACAGTTGTGTTTCATTGATCATCGGAGTGAAAGGGTTTATTACTTGCTTAAGAATGGTATTAACACTTAAAACATTATTGCAAAGGAAGGGGTGGGGAAAGGGGGGGGGGTGCACTATGCTTTGTAGCTGCACTTTAAAGAAAAAGTGCTACATATGACAATTTCCATAATCACATTTCAAACAATAAAAGTATTTAACACTAGGAAATCAAATGAGGTCAACAAATCTAAGTGTGTGTCCATTTGTGAGCTAATTGTTACAGTAAAAAAAAAAAATACTTCTTTTTCGCGCTCACCAGCTGTAAACTATAGCGGAAAATTCTGGTTGTTTGTCCAACAACAGTACACAGAACCTGAGTATTGTGCACATATCCGTTTTACAGATTTGACTCATGTAAATGCTGACTGCTGCTTCCTTGTCTCTCAATCAGATGCTCCCGATTTTAATAGGAAGCTCCTAATTAGTCGACTTTTACGACATGCTTGGGGGAGGACGTGGGTCTCTGTTTTTTGCCCACACAACGGGGCGCCGGGACTCCTACGGGTGACATGGACTGCAATTCTGGATGAGAACTGTCATCCACCTACCAATCTACCTTACCAACGCACTTCTGAACTTCTGGGTACACTGGGCTTAACAAGTGCCAGAAGACTTCCCAGGATATCCCTAAATGTCGCAACAGCCACAGTGAGTATAACATTTGATAACCTGACATGTCACTGATGCGGTAACACGTATACCTAGCTAATGCATTTTAAAACTTTGCCAGGTTTCTGCAGTGTGCATAAGCTAAAAATCAGATCACTTTATTGGTTGATTGGTACACATGGGTAGTAGCTGTTCACACGTAATGCGCTGGTTGGGACTTAAAAGGTTAAGTGATAAGTAAGACTTAGCTGCTGATACTGACGATCGATTCAAACATAGGAGGTGAAGGTGGATTATACTGTAAGCGACTTTGAAGTTACATTATCAGCATGATCAGTGTCTACAACATTGATCTCTTCGTTATCTTCCGGGTCAGACTCCGGAAGTTCAGAGTACGACCTTAACCTACTTCCGTGATTATATAGGTCTCGATGTGGTTGATCCCCTTGTTCAAGATGCTGATGGATTTGTTGGTAAGTCAGATGTCTTTTGAGCTGACCCTTATTGTCCTGAGGTTGAAGTGGGTCATGGTGGGGACTCGAGTGTGGCTGATGGGGCTCGCAGGCTGGTTCCTCGATATCAGAATCTCCAGCCCCTTCTAAGCTGGTGTCCAACCCGTCATCGTTGACCCGGCCGCCATCGTCGTCGTGGCATTTCCGTTGAATTTTCTTTTGCTTCATTCTTCTGTTCTGAAACCAGGTTTTAACCTGCAGGGAAGATAAACATCATAAAAGGAATAATCAGTAATTGCTTTATATATATATATATATATATATATATATATATATATATATATATATATATATATATATATATATATATATATTTACCCCTCATTACACATTACTTCGTACCAGCAGGTTGTCGTTGCGGGACTTTGAAAACCTACCCTAAGCATCTGTTGGCTGTTTCTGGTTTTAATGTCAATTAAATGCTGCATATAGAGGAAATTAAATGGTATGATGGAATTACTAATGAAGAGCTTTAGGAGAGAACTAAACAGGCTCCAGTGGACCAAAAGGTGAGGAAAAGACGCTGGCGTTGGATAGGACATACACTGAGAAAACCGGAGAACAGAATAACTAGAATCTCTTTGCATTGGAACCCACAGGGTCATAGGAATAAAGGAAGAACAAAAAACACACGGAGAAGAGAGCTGGAGAATGAAGTTAGAAAAATGTGCGGGACATGGGGAGAGCTCCATGTAATGGTGAAGGATAAAACGACTTGACGTGAGTTGGTTGAGGGCCTATGCTCTATTGGGTGGATAGAACGGCAGAAGAAGACGAGGAAATGCTGCATGGAAGCCGGTGTAGTGTAACAGCTGTGTGCTCGCCTTTGAATCAGAGGGTCGTGAATTCAGTTTCTAACACAAGCAGATTATTTCTTCTTCAAAAATGACCTTGGCCCTCAGCCTTAAATGGGTACCAAGTGATGTGCTGGGAAATAAAGACGGTTGGTGTGATGGTGATCCTCATCATACAATGTGTCTATAAAATTGAGATGTCCAAGACCTCTATAGGCGTGGAAAAGCGTCCTTTTACTTTATATGGAAAGAGGTCCGCAATTTACATATGACTGAGGCCCTGTTAGGGTCTTTAATCTTGTCTCACAAAGTTAAAAACTGTGACACCCCCTTGATGTAGACGCGTTCTCGGAAGCATGAATGAAGGGTCAAACGCTGCGCGATGGGGAGACCAGCGTAAAATTTACCCTGTTAAGAAATGCCGAACGGTTAAGAACGCTGGGATCTCAGGCGGGAGTCCCAAGTTTCAATCCTCTGTAGGGTTGTACATTTGTAAACCGGGGGCAAAAATAGCGGTCTAGTCTGCCCAGTCCGTAGCAACAGTACTAGCCATGCGGCTCTAAATCCCAAAGGTTCAGTGGCAGATAGTGCTGAGAATTGAACCTGGACCGATGGCAGACAAGCCCACTACCCAGTGCTACAGCGGTTTTTAGAATGACAAAAGCAGATGAGACTACAGCAGAGGTGCTGAGATCAGGAGGGAAATGGGGGGGGGGGGGGTGGGATAGGTTTCCAATAGCACCCTCACCACCTTTCCCTTTTTTCCAGACAATGTATAGAAGTTCCCCTCAAGTATGTTTCATACACTTCAAAATCTTTAAAATAAACTTTTATATTAATTTGCCATTTAGCAAATAATAATTCATTTTATTATTATACACTCAAGCTAAGCTTATGTCATCCTAAGGCACTCAAAAAGACATTTGTAAGGGTGCTCAAATTATCCAGTTATTTTCTTAGTGTCGGCGCTCATGTACCCACGCACTGTTGCTTTGTTTTTCCAGTGGTTGATTTGTTAACAAATCTTTTGATCTTCCGACAAAGTATCAAATTACAATTTTCACTGAGACTGTATTGCAGTTTTCCTTCTCCAAATTTACAATATAATAGCAGGGGCATAGGATGGTAGTCTGGTAGTCTTAGTTTCAGCTTCATAGCAAACGGGTCACCCCATCTTTGCTCCGCTCCCGTGCCAACGAAAAACACACAGAATGTTTATTACAGTATTAGAATTGCAGTTCATCATTGATGGTAGCAGAAGTCGCCAACTGATCAGCAGTTGCCCACGCGATAAATTTTAATCACATACGGGCACCACAACATTGCACGACAGGCATCGCGCCATTTTCTGAATCTACAATTCACACCAACACGTTGGTCACAGTCTAAAAACCATTCCACATGCAATCCGCAGCTCACAGGGTCACGCCATGCATTCAACTCAGAAGCTACATCTAGTCTACAAATGGAACAAAAATGCATTGGCCACCATTCGGCAGAAGCAAAAAAATTTGCCTCTGTTTCGAACAGTGCCGCTGCCTAACGTCCATTTTGACCGGAAGACAGGGGCATAGGATACCCTAATCGTTGCGTGAAGGTGAATTGTTATCCTCGTCAAGGAAAACAAATTGACCGCAACGTTCCAGACAGAGAAACATACAAACATACCAAAGCAAACTAAATAAAAGGTTATAAAACGCTATCGTGGAACGATACCGAGTGTTCATCCCAAAAGAAAGATATAAAACCAAGTGAAACGATGCAGAAGGATAAACATTACTTGTGTCTCTGATAGGTTCAGTTGGGATGCTAGTTCCATTCTTTCTGGTGTTGAGAGGTATCTTTGAGATTCGAACCTCTTTTCCAGTCCTGTTAGCTGCTGGTCGCTGAACACCGTTCTGGCTTTTCTTCGTCGACAGTGTTTGCTGGCGTTCTCGTGCTGAAAGAGAGGTCCCAGTGGTAGACCTGTTAGATAGATTACATTGAATGACATTAGAATGACAGAAAGGCAGGCAGAACTGCCGAACTAATTTAATTCTTTTGTGTGAACTGATGTTTGACAAGCTCTATTGGTTGATCGATGCATGACAATAAAGGGTTAAGGGTCCTTTGGGAGCGAGTGAACAGTGCAGAGGCACAAATACAAAGTCCTACAATTAAGTAATGAGACGATTTTATTATGGCTAAGACAAAAATGCCTTCTATGAATCACAGCATGGAATCCAAAGACGCAACCTTCGTCTATGAATTGGCAACTTTTCACCCCCCCCCCCCCCCAAACAAACAAACTGCCATTTTTTAACCTAGTCAGGGGTGCATTCATTGTTACGTAATCAGCACGAAGCAAAAAAAAAAAAATAATAATATTACATTTTATGTTTAAAATTCAGAAAAATCGCCATTGCGACAATTGAACTGATGCGACAAATTTATGGGGATAATTGTTTATCTCGTGCACAGATTTTAAACTGGTATTCACGACTTGACTTGACTTTCTACCCTACCAGGACATCACACAAGCGATAAACACCCGATGACACAAAGTGCCACCATGCGGATGAGGATCACAGTGGAGAGGTCCCAGAAACCGCGTTCAGACAATTGGCCATATTAATGGCCTGCCTATATTGCGGCCCCTGGCAAAAGCCAGAGTGGGGCTCTAAATAACAAAAAATTACGTCCTAAGAAGGACGTAAGGAATAATGGTTAATCTGAATGGTATTCACTGACTGACTGACTGACTTTCTACCCCACCAGGACATTACACAAGCGATAAACACCCGATGACACAAAGTGCCACCATGTGAATGAGGATCACCGTGGAGAGGTCCCAGAAACCGCGTTCAGACAGGTCTTTTCAGAGCTCCTGTTGGCGTGCAATGCTGAGCTATTTTATATATTTTATATACATACCTAGTAACACTTGTAACCTAGACAAGAAGCACAAGACAAACACAGAAAACAGCACTGGGTTACAACACAGCAACAGTGTCACGACAGAAGGAAACAAGAATTATCTAATATTTATGCTTGTAATTTAATATTGCTTAGATTATTATTAAATGTTGCCAAAGTGGTGTGGCGGCTACACCCTCGCCTGCGGATCAGACGGTTGTGGGTTCACCCCCTGACAGAACCAGGCTTTTTCAAAAATGACTTTGGCTTCCAGATATACTCAGTTCTAAACGGGTTCCAGGTAAAGTAAAATAAGTAAGTAAAGGACCCTTTTCCACGCCTTTAGGCGTATAGGGCATATAGGGCTAGACCTATATTTTTATAGACCAATCGGCACAAGATGGGTGATGTGGTCAGCATCACGCCGGCTGCCTTTACTTTCCCGGGAATGCACCCGGTACCCACTAGAGGCTGGGTCGACCTGGGAGCCAAAGTCATTTTTGAAATAAGTCCGGCTCCGCCAGGGAGCGAACCTTTTGATCCGCGGCGAGCGCCTAGCCGCTCGGCCCCGGCGACTCCCTCCATGTAAAGTCCTTGGAAGTTAAGGCGACTGGCGTGATGTTGACTGCATCACCCACTGAGTGCCTATTGGTCTATAAAAGATAGCTCTAGTATTATGTCCTCAGTGCCTCTAAAGGCGTGGAAAATGGTCCTTAATGTGTATGTATTCAGTGTTAAATATTCGAGTATAAAGTTAGTTGCGTATCCTTTACAGGACGTTGCAGAACCAACCCTAGCAGTTATTGGCTTTTGTGGGTTTTTTCTAGGAAGATTTTTACGTTCAGTAGTTTGCCATTTCCTTCTAACGGTCAGCTCTCGGTACCACTGCCGAAACCTGAGCAAAACAAATTGTCTGCAGCAAAGATCGAACCCGACACCCCGGCATTACGAAGCGCGTTCGCAACACTTAAGTCACAAACGCCTGCAATTCCATATCTATCTATATTTGAGTATAGATTGCTAAATTTGATATATTTTAAGTTTTTTTTTTGAAATAATTGTGATAATCACATTGTGTGATCTGTCACTAAAAATTTGGGATAATCACATTGTGTGATCTGTCACTAAAAATTGTGATAATCACATCGTGTGGCTATCACTGGGGATATTTAAAGTGATCTAGGATACTGTTATTCTACCTTTATTAACATCTCATGTGACAACCTGAATTCATAATCACTACTATGTATGGTAATGTGTATCTAGATCATCTCTGCATCATATACTATCAGCTAAGTTGAGCTGTCATCTAACCCGCATGCCAGAATATCGCCTTCCAAAGAGAGTATTTTATGGCGAGCTCCAGCAAGGGAAGCGCTATAAGGACACTCTCAATTCTGTTGGCATCAACACAGCGAAGTGGAAAGCTTCTTCGCAAGACCGTTCTGGGTGGCGTACGTCCCTCAGGCATGGTGCATCGACCTGCCAGACAACAGAGGTAGCACAGCCAGAGAAACAGAGGCACTGCTAATCCCACACTTACTGTGGCTTCCATCTGTTGTCTGCACTACTCAAGAACTTTCCTGGCTCATATTGGACTAATAAGCCACCTTATAACCAGTGATCATTACTACTTTGGATGAAAGTGGTCTCCATCACTCTTGATGGACGAACAACAACATCATATAAGTGTCTTCAGGTATTCAAATGGAAATTCAGATCACCATATACAGATAATTAAAAGTATGTTGAACTTCACAACATACATACAACGATATATGTTGACAATTATAACTCGGTGATATCTAAAATAAATTAGGAAACTATAACCAAGGCATGGCTCACAATCTCTAATAAAGCTACAGGCTCTCGTTTATTCCTCAGCGTGTGGCGACTGGTAACACCAGTTCTGTGTTGGTTTACTATTCTTCTTTGGCTACCTGTCTAGTTTTCATTTTTGCCGTCACCTCTTTGACGTTTTTATAGTATTTTGAATGTGAGTGTTGGCAGTTTCTGAATCACCTTCTCGTACTGCAACCGCGAGAGCACAGAGAATGTCGGCCCGGTCCATAGCCTTTCTTCTACCTACCGTGGCCCTGCTAGCAAGCCAATCCGACCGTCTAAATCCCTTTTACCCCAGATTGATCTGGCATAAATCTGAAAGTAATTTCTTTCAGACGAGATTTCCTCAGCGACTCCAACCATTATGTTTGTTTCTGTTTTTTCAACAAATCAACATCATGGCACACGGGTGAAACCCATAAGAATTTCAGTGCAGTGCACGAACTCTGTTGCACCGGCGGGCAAGGATTCTGAATTAGTTTGGGTAGATTTTTAACTCCCAATTTTGCCCAGGCAGCGCCGTTGTAAAAATACTAAACTAAAAATTTTTAATTCTAATGTCAAACCAGTACTTTTGTATGGGGCGGAAACATGGAGAACAACTAAGGAAATTACTAATAAATTACAGACATTCATTAACTGGTGCCAGCACAGAATAGAGTGAATTAAATGGTATGATAGAATAACTAATGTAGAACTTTGGGAGAGAACTAAACAGGCTCCAGTGGACCAAGAGGTGAGGAAAAGATGCTGGCGTTGGATAGGACACACACTGAGAAAACAGGAGAAGAGCATGACTAGAATGTCTTTGCATAGGAATCCACAGGGGCATAGGAATAAAGGAAGGCCAAAAAACACAGCTGGATAATGAAGTTAGAAAGATGGGAGAGCTCTATATAATGGCGAAGGGTAGAACGACTTGACGTGAGTTGGTTGAAGGCCTATGCTCCATTCAGGGATAGAAAGGCAGAAGAAGAAGAAGCACTGTTGTGCTACTCTTTTGGATTTCCAACTGCCCATGTATTTTTTACGTGAGCAACAATATACACTGGTGCTGCGCCACTGGATGGTGACGATACATGAAAAGCTAGACCGTTGAGAGAGAGAGAGAGAGAGAGAGAGAGAGAGAGAGAGAGAGAGAGAGAGAGAGAGGCAATTGAACAATGCAGAATCATTCATAGATCAAACCTGGGAAATTGGGATGACTCTCCGCACTCAAAAATGAAAAAAAAAAAAGACAGACAAACAATTAAACTGCTACTACTACCATCAGAATTTGACTCTACGCTGGCTGCTGAAGATGAGAACGGAGCTCATAAGGAATGTCGCGAGTGCTCTTTTTTGTCCAACTCAATTTCCAACCGAAGATACTAAAGCTAGTGTAAATATCAGGGATATTCAAAATTACGGATACACTTTCACTCATGTATAGCTCTTTAAATATACATTACATTTCAAGAGACCAGGCAAGATAAGGAATCACATTTATTAGGAAAACGCCTCTGGAACTACATTGGCTATTGCACTCAGAATGGATAAGACCAGTCTCCTTTATCAAACCCGCATACGGACACCGGAAGGGAAAAGAAAAAGGAGAAGATCAAGAGATAACCTGCGTAGAACCATCATCAGGAAAGGCTCAACCACGGCCTAACAAACATCCAAGGCCTGAAGCAGGTGGCAATGAACCGCCAGACATGGAGAGCTATGCCCTATGCGCACCCTAGGCTAAAGAGAAAAGACCACCATTACATGTTAATACTACGCATATAAGAGATGAGAGAGAGAGAGAGAGAGAGAGAGAGAGAGAGAGAGAGAGAGAGAGCGAGAGAGGAGGGGGAAGGTATAAAGTTAAGAAACTTACAAGAGAGGTTATATGTGTTCAAAATGGCCGTCGTCTGTCGCTCGGCATACATTTACGCTGTATCATAATCACATTGACTGAACTACTGTGTTAATTAACAGTCTGGGCCTCATAGGGGCAAATGCCCCTGGGCTTCCAGGCGATCCAACCTTAAATAGATACATGGGAAGTAAAGGCCGTCGGAGTTTTGAATGACCACATCATTCACCGAGTATCGATAAGTTTATAAAATATAGGTCTAGCCCTATTCGTCCAAAACGCCCAAAGGCGTGGAAGACGATTCTTTACTTGATACGGTATCCGGTTCCTCATTGGGTTGGACCGTGAGAGGCGGGAGAACTTCCTGACTGACCCTTAAAAGCCAGTCGTAAAAGACAACTAACTGAGGCTGTGTAAGGTTTTTCATACGATCACCATTGTAAATATGGAAGAGTGAGTTATTTCTACTCACCTCTAGCCGATGAAAGCAGAAATCCGTGATGGTCTTGTATTCCATTGAGGAAAGTTGCATGGCCTTGCGTGAAGAAGGGCGGAGTCAGTAGCAGTGGGCATGGATTAGCTAGACTAGCCGCAGCGTAGGAGGCGTAGTCAAGAAAGGGAGGTCGAGATATGATTGGTGCGATGGGTTCTCTTGGGAGGGGCTTGGGTTTACTGACAAGAATGTCATCAATGAAGAACCTTGTTGTATGCCTTCTGCCTCCGGCGTTTTCGGAAAACGGAGCCAAGCTCATCTTGAGTTACCACTTTCCTTAAACAAAAGTGACCTGAATCTGTGGGGAAAAAAAAGAAACGAAGAATATAAAACATAAGTAGAGATAATAGAAAGAATGAGACAATATAGAAACTGGAACACATAAAGATGTTTATATTAGTTTCAATGACTGGTGCTTGGATACCATCTGGACCAGCAGCTTTGTTATCCTTCGAGAGTTTATTCATCGACATCTACTTTCCACTGAATTCTGTGCAAGTGTTCCCACAATCTGCCTAAGATTATCATCTCACTTGGTCTCGAATGCTTTACGTGTGTCGCTTTCTTCAGGCGGCTCATCTCACTTGGTCTTGAATGTTTTACCTGTGTGGCTTTCTTCAGGCGTCTCATCTCACTTGGTCTTTAATGTTTTACGTGTGTCGCTTTCTTCAGGCGTCTCATCTCACTTGGTCTCGAATGCTTTTTTGTGTCGCTTACTTCAGGAGTCTCATCTCACAGGTGTTAATTTTACATAGGAGAGAAGTTTACAGAGTTGAATTGATTGAGTAAATTCATGAACCGATGTCACAGCACTTGGCATTCCATAAGCCCTCTACCCTCATTTTCAACAGCCAGCGCAGAGTTCCAATACCAGTGGTGCCAGCAGAACTCTGAGTATACGTCCGTCTTGCCTTTCCTGTGAGGGTCGAGCATCGGACAGATCACCTTGTCACACCCCGCAGCATCCCTCTCACCAGACTGTGGTGATTCGCTTGCTCATGCCAATAGTACACGTTCCCATACAAGGCCCTAACCACGTCTGCCTTATCATACATTAATCATGGCCAAACTTTAGACTAAAGTTTGGCCATGCATCAATATTCCACCAAGTTGCGCAGAACCAGCCAGAACTGAATAACGTTCAAGATTCAAACTGGTAGCACAGTGTTGACGTCAACATACTGCTGGAAATGTGTTTCTTGGCTGTCATACTTATGTTTGGATGTCCCAATAACGGCGCCAGATTGCTTCTAACTGCACTCTCCCTCTCACATAGCGTTTATAACACCCGATATATTTTTGCCTTCTTTCAAGAATATACTTCCTAGACATTTAAAATTTTAGAACAGTTTTCAGATAAGTGCCATTCAAACCGACCTGCAGTTGACTAGGAACTTTACCGACCTGCAATAATTTTTCAGTTTTAGTTGCAATTATCTTCATTCTGTATAATATACATAATGAGCTTAACATGTGTGTGTGATCTTATTGACCCACCTCACCCCCTCCCCCCACCACTAAGAAACTCTGGTTAGTTCCACGATACTCTCCCAGAGCCCGCCCATATACACACTAGCTCACTTCTGATTAGTAGTTCTTGAGCCGCGTAACCTTCGCACACTGCTACGGGGGTGTTCCGCAATGCTGTTGATATCGCGTTTTGTATATTTTAGCACGCCAGTGCTTTAAACGCTACAAAAACATGGACAAACTGGGTCTAACACACAACTCCCCATAGAGAGTGCTGCAGCCTATGTCACAGGCATTCTCTTTCTCGGAAGAAAAACGTAAATGCAAGACAAGCCAGAGTGGCACATCCGTAACCCCCAGGGAAAGTAGACCAGTCCAAAAAAAAAAAAAAGTTATTATTAGAACGTGACCTTTTTTGATTGGGGAAATAACGTCGAATCAAATAAAAATATATCCGCTTGCAGCAAAACAGAAGCATGATTTTCCACAAAAACATAGCTTGTTTCTGAATGTACATCTAACCCTTCATCTGTAATGTAAATTTCCTCAGTAGATAGGTTTCTGGGTCGGCTGCTTGCCTCTTATAAGGAGGAACAGTTTGCGATCCACTGCGTGATTGGTAGCTATGGCTACTGTCATTCCATATCGGCGTAGAAGCTCTTTAATGTCATCAGTCAATTTTCTCCCAGACCGTCCTCTTGTTTTCACAGCAGATCTTGTCACGCGTAACGCCAGCGTGGGTTGTTGTTCTGGACCGTCCTCTTGTTTTCACAGCAGATCTTGTCACGCGTAACGCCAGCGTGGGTTGTTGTTCTGGACCGTCCTCTTGTTTTCACAGCAGATCTTGTCACGCGTAACGCCAGCGTGGGTTGTTGTTCTGGACCGTCCTCTTGTTTTCACAGCAGATCTTGTCACGCGTAACCCCGGCGTGGGTTGTTGTTCTGGACCGTCCTCTTGTTTTCACAGCAGATCTTGTCACGCGTAACGCCAGCGTGGGTTGTTGTTCTGGACCGTCCTCTTGTTTTCACAGCAGATCTTGTCACGCGTAAAGCCGGCGTGGGTTGTTGTTGTTTCTGCATTATAAAAAGACGACCAAACCATTTGATCTTCTGTTTCTTAAAAAACTTAGTGCATGTGTTATTTCCACCGACAGTTGATAGTAGATAGCAGATGAACATGGTAAACTTCTTCTTCTATTTTGTAAGCTCCTGCAGAAAGTCCTGGCTGTTCGTCCAACTGGACTTTGTCGTTGTGCCAGGGCCTAATTTTTGCATGTATAATCGTTTTTTTTTTTGTGTGTGTGTGTGGCTTATTTGTATACAGTTGTTTGTTTTTTTACCTCTCGTGCAGATGCACTCAGACTTTGAAAGACGTCCACATTTAGTCAACTCATACGACATGCATGTTGGGGGAGGCAGTGGGTCTATTCTTGTCCTCCCCCCCCCCACAATGGGGTCTCAAAACCCACATTGGGGAGTGTAAAATGATCGGACAGATTTGAGGTAGACCTTCGAATGAATAGACGCGAGAGCCTGGTTTAAAAAAAAAAACTGTTAAGATTCGGAAGGGGGCGGCAAAGAGATAAAAATTATACGGCTTAGCGTTGGATGAAGTGAGACAAGAACACGGAACCGCTCTATGATTCCGCTAAACCTGTGGGATGTCGAACCAACACAGCCTATGCTTACCGGCACGCGCATAATGATGATAAGTTACTACATAAGAGAGGGGGGAAAGCACATATTCCATCAACTTAAAAATAACCCTTATAGTCGCTATCCTTAAATTTTACTTCAAGTAAGGGACCCTTTTCCGCGACATCAGGCAAGGTCAGGTAAGGTCGTGGGTTCGGGTCTTGATGGAGCAGGACCTATCTCAAAAAAGACTTTGACTCCTAGGTCGACCCAGCTTTGAGTGAGTACCAGGGGCAGTCACGGGAAGTAAAGGCAGTCGGCGTGACGCTGACGACATCACCTAACAAGTGCCTATTGGTCTATAAAATATAGATCTAACCTTGAATGTCCAATTCGTCGACAACAGGGACAAATAGTCCTTCACTTGTGAAAACTTTTTTTTTTGAATTAAGAATTAATCTAAGTAATTTTAAAAAAAAACGTGGATGGATAAGGACACTTAGGTAATAATTTTTGGTTCAGCTCACATTTCCAGGCCCTGGCTCCGCCCACGACCGGCTCCAGCTGATGGAGTGTGCTGCTGGCGTCACCGGGTTGGGCTAACGATGCGTTATCGCAGTGGTTATCAGACAAGAAACTAATTATTTTCGACAGTGGCGAGGAAAGACAACTTAAATTTTAACTTTTAAGTACCTGAATGCACTGTCTCGTGGGACCTAGGTTTAGTTTGTGTTGAATAGGGTTTTGGGTTAGGACCAGTTGTAGATTTTATAGGCTCGTTAAAATTGCCAACTTGCTGTAATACAGAGGCCGCGTTATGGGAGTGATTCTGAATGTTCTGATATCGTATAAGGGGGTGGGGGGCATAAAATGACGCCCACAAAGACAACCTTTTTTATATTATTCATTTTAAAGTCCATGCCTTGTTGCGTTTGTAGTCATGACTATCCACAACCTTCAGTCTCGTGTACCCTCAATAAACTCTGACACAGATGAACCTTCATGTCATGATGTCAAACTGTCCAGCATCTTTTCTCTTGATCTCACTCGGCCTCTATCCCCACCCCTTCCCCTCTAACTTTCCTACTGTCATGTTCTCCAGTTTTCTCCTTCTAAAGAATGCAGATTGTCTCTTTCTGATGTGGGCAGTTGTCTTACTATTGTTAGCATTATTATTATTATTTAATAATTTAGTATAGAAAGTTCCAGTCCGTCAAAATCTTGTCTTCGACCTAGACAGCGTGATGGATAGCTTGCTTCAAAGTCGCAAATCCCCCCCCCCCCCCTTCCCAGGTAGTTTCCAGTAATCTCCACTGAACATTTTCTGGAACCCACTTTAATGAGCTTGGGTCGAACTCCAGACATCGTTTGTTCAAAATCCTGTTTTTTCCCACGTTGGGGCCTGGTCACTGTATTGACGGGGAAGCGCTTAACCATGATGGAAAGGACGCTCCAAACAAACAAATAAACAAACAAACAAACAAACAATAAATAAATAATTAAATAATTAAATAAAATGCCTAAATGATCAGCTTTCTCACGGCGTTTAATCTATTGAAAATAGTGCAACCATTACAACAGGTTAAACTGTCTAGATTTATGCAGATCATACGGTATAACAATATCTGTAAAACGTTGCTCTCTGTGGTGCTACATATCCGATGCCAGTCTAGTTACATGACCAAACCATTTGATTTGTTGTCCAATACTGAACTTTAACGGTAAATAACAAATTTAACAGTCTTTCCATGTAACAATACTGGTATCAGACAGGGCACCACAGAGAACAATGTTACGCAGATACAGCGGTAACAGACTCAAATGTCGACCACGCAGAATATGGACTGCAGACATGTTAGAGATACTTAAAAGTACTTAATACGTAGCAAACAAAAGGGCCCGTTCCAGAGATATCTTTCTGCACTGATGTCGAGAGAAATTCAGGAGTAGAGACAAGAAAGAAGATATGTAGATGTATATCTTCTGCCTTTCTATCCCCCAATGGAGCATAGGCCCTCAAACCAACTAAACTCACGCCAAGTCGTTCTGTCCTTCGCCATTTCAAGGAGCTCTCCCCGTGCCCTCCCTATCTTTCTTACTTCATTCTCCAGCTCTTTTCTCCATGTGTTTTTGGGCCTTTCTTTATTCCTATGCCCCTGTGGGTTCCAATGCAAAAAGATTCTAGTTATGCTGCTCTCCAGTTTTCTCAGTGTTTGTCCTATCCAACGCAAGCGTCTTTTCCTCACCTCTTGGTCCATTTGAGCCTGTTTAGTTCTCTCTTATAGCTGTACATTAGTTTCTCTATCATACCATTTAATTCCCTCTATTCTGCGCAGGCACCAGTTAATGAATGTATGTAATTTATTAGTTTTTGCCTTAGTTGTTCTCCATGATTCCGCCCCATACAAAAGTACTGATTTGACATTAGAAATAATTTTTTTTAGTTTAGTATTTCTTTTAATTTCTTTTGACCTCCACAAATTCCCTAATTCTGTGAAAGCTCCTCATGAGTTTTGTATTCTTATTTTAATATCTCTATCAGTTCCTCCATCTTTATCTACATTACTGCCTAAATAGGTGTAAGACTCTACATCTTTGAGTGGGGTGCCATTAAGAGAAACCACATTACTATTTGCCTGATTTATTATCAATATCTTTGTCTTTCCCTTATGGATTTTAAGACCAAGCTGCTGTGACCTCGCATCAAGTATATTTAATTTATCTTGCATCTGATTCCGTGAATGGGACAGAAGAGCAATATTATCAGCGAAGCCCAGATCATCAAGCTGTTTTGTAGGGATCCACCGAATTTCATTCTTGGTGTTAGCAGTTACTGTTTTCATGATCCAGTCTATAGCCAGTAAAAAAAAGAGAGGCGACAAAATACATCCTTGTCGCACACCTGTTTTTATTTCAAATGTTTCTGTTAGCTTTCCCTCATGAAGAACTCGACATTTCATGTCTTTATATGTCTGCTGGTATTTTTTCGGTCTCCCAGACTTTACTAAATAATCTATGTAGCAATTCTGTTGATGTGTTTATGTTGGTCCTTATTAATTTATTTGGGTTACCATCTGGCCCTGCCGCCTTTCCTTCCTTGAGAAGATTGATAGCTTTTCTAATTTTCTCTTTAGATGGTATCTCACAGTTGAAATCCAGTTCCATTTCTAAAGGCTGGATATCTGGGGGAACCTCTGGGCCTTGTCTATTTAGAAGCATTTCAAGATGTAAATACAGATATATATTTATAAATCTATATTATATAAAGATACAATATACGCTAAACATAATAAAGAACCTATCGTACAGCACCTGGCTGACGTAAATATTTTGAAATGTATTTTCTCCGTGGCAACTAATGGATGTGAATCATGAACTCTTACTCTCTTACTCAGTCTTTAAAGAAAACAAAAAATAGGAGCGTTTGAAGCGAAATGCTACAAACAAATTACTGGGGACCAAGAAGAAGAAGCATAAACAATGACATGCATCATGACCTACTTCCATCAACGACCCACTGCATTTCTGGTGCCGACTGTTGGCTTTGGCACCTCTAGTAGCTGAAATGTGCATTTACTACCTCTAGTCGCTGAAATATGCATTTACTGCATGCGTATATTTGTGGTTATTTAATAAATAAAATGATGGGACCAACATTTTTTTTCCATGTTCGCCTCAAGCAAGTTCGCGTTCACGAGGTGTAACTATTTTTTTTTTCAAGAATACTTTCAATTTGTCAGTATTTCAATGCATATGGTTCTTTTCTTGTTATAAACAAAAATGAGTTTCTCTGAATGGCTATCACACTGGGATGCTAGCTCATGTTTATAGAATATCGCCGTCCCATTACAGGATGCAATTTTGTTGTTGTTTTAAAGCCCCCAACCCGGCTATGTTAGGGGTTCCTAATATGACTTAACGGCTGAAGAGGGTTTCTTCAGCCTGTCCCCGGGTAAGCCTCATCCGAATTGTGGCAATTTGTGTCACCTTGTGTTTATCGCTGGGTGTTGAACGTCAGTCAATCATACTAGGGTTTGTACATCAACCGTGAATCTTCCTCCCACCACCTACACCGATCTGCAGAGAGCAGTTGAGTTCTGTGTTCGGGGATATCTGTTATTTTCACACACCAGACCTCATCCACTATTCAAAACCTCAACAGCCGGATCACACTATGACATTAAGACTAGAATCAAAGATCACAAGCCATTTCATCTACATCACTATTTTAACTGTCGTCCCCCTGTTGGGATGCAATTTTTTTGTTGTTGCTTAAATTGAAGCCCTACCCTGGCTTATGCCAGAGGCCTTAAATATAGCCGAGCCTTAAAAATGGTCTAACGGCTGAAAGGGGTTTCCGTGACCTCTCCACGGGTGATCCTCATCCGCATTGTGGCGCTTTGTGTCACCGGGTGTTTATCGCTTTGTGCGATGTCCTAGTGGGGTACAACTTACCTACCTACAAACCTAACACTGCTCTTACAACAAGAAGACATTTATAAGTTCGCTATGATCATACACGATTTTTTACCCCCACAATTTTGTATCTATCCAAACCCAAAAACTGTTTTCAGCAATTTTATCAAAGTCAAACGCTCACAATTTTATATTTATAAATGGTTGTCCGATAGGACGTTATGCAAGAAATAATTGCGAACTAGCTCTGTCTTTTAGGAGATACCCCTGGTCAAACTAGAAGGGAACAGTTCAGTGGACTCGTTGGAGGACTCTTGTGTAATGGGTGTAATAAGGAAATGGACCCGTACGGATGATGATCCACGAGGAAAAACATTGGGAAAATAAGGATAGGTTGTATACATTAAGACACAGAAAAGTAAGGAGCGGTCTGAAGCATTAAGCTAGAGAGCTGGTGCACCCACTACATCTATAGCCACGTAATTGGCGCAAATAAACCAGACCATAAATATAACTCCACACTGTTGGCCGCTGAAGGTGGTTGTTTTTTAATATTTTTAATATTGGGGATAATAAACCTGATGTAATTGCTAACTAGGAAGCCGCGGCAGAGTAGTGGATAGCACAATTCCCTCTATAGGTGGTCATGATTACCAATCAGTACTGATGGGGGTGTTTGCAAGTTTACCTCAACTCCCAGATCGACCCACACAAAATTAATACGTCCTGTGAAATCTTCGTGTTTACCGGCTGTAAACTTCGGCAAAAAGAACTGTCAGTTTCTAGACGTTGGTCTTGTTTTGAACTTAAGTTTTGCGTGCACATCCATTTTACAGATGAGGCTCATTTCTGTGCAGACTGTCGGTTCCTCGCCTCTCAGGCAAATGAACAACGACTTCGAAGGAAACATTGATCCTATCCACTTTGAACAAAGAATACATAAACTTTCATCATCATCGTTACGGCAATTGCTTGAACTCTTATCTAGACAAGAGGAGTTTCGTACAAGATGAATCCTTTTTAGGACCCGGTTAGTTCTCCATATCAGGTTTGCACTGTATTTAATTTTGCTTTCAAAACACGCCTAAGACCATTTTTCAGGATCCTTACCGGTGCTACGGAGTTGGTGAACTGCACTGAGAACCCTCGGACTCAGGCTTGAGTCAGAAGTGGAACGGAGCCCTTATGTGTTACTACCCTTGTGCCATGATGTTGATCCGTCGTATAAACCTAAATGTTGCGTAACACTGTGTCTCAGTGTGTTACACTTTAGAGGGTCAGATGCGACGGACTTCATGGCTGCATGCCTAAGGCCTGTCCAGTCAGTCAAGTTTTGTATCTAGGTCTTTCTTCTCTTCCCCTCTTCTGAACCTTGCAGTATTTTAATTTTTATTTTGGAAAAGCCGTTAGATAGTAATACATGTCCGTGCCATTGAATTTTTCACATTTTCACTGTATTTAAAAGAGGTTCATAAATGCCAAAGGTGCTGGTGATTTTACGAGGAACCTCGTCATTTCTGATGCTGTTTCTATATATGTTATGGCAAGAATTGTTCTGAAAGATCGCATTTCCAATGTCTGTATCTTATCTTTTTTTCTCGAGTTCAGCTGTTAAGGTCCACGTTTCGCAGTCATATATAACCGTACTAATAGCTAGTGATCTTAGCAGTCGAAGCTTAGTTTTGGATCTCCATAATTTTTGCTGTTTGGCAAGGACGCCATGATGTCTGGGCAATCCTAGGCATTATTTCTGGTCTGGACCCTAGCTCACCTAAAAGGGATCCTAAATATTTGAAATGACTTACTTCTTCTAATTTGCGACTTTTGACAAACATTTATATAGTTATGCCAGCTGGATTATTAGTCCCAACTTTAGTCTTTACTTGTGTATTTCCATGCAATACTGGGTCAATATTTCATCAAGAAGAATTGCCTGTTCTTCTTCATTTCATTCGTCGGAGTGACGTAACTGCGTTGTACCTGTTTACAGCATATCTGCGATATTTGCACCTTTCAGTCGACACATCCGACTTCATCGAGCCTTTGTTGAGAACTTCCGGGGTTTACAGGTTCGGCTATGTTTTGTTCTTCCCCAGCCAATCCGTCGACATCATCACATAAACACTGCATAAATATCTCATAAACCTTACATAAACATTACACTGCACAATTTATTGCCTTATATATTTCATTGTATCTTAACAAATATACACTACAGTAATAATTGGTTACAAAGAAACAACTACACGAGTCCTTCTAACTGAAACACAAAATCGGATACATTGAAAACACTGTAGTGGGAACCTGACAAGATACTGCGAAACATGCCAGGCGTTCAATTGTGCAATCTTTTGTTTGTGTTTCTTATGGACATATACTACTATAAGTCGGCTCTGCGGCTAAGTCGATGCGTAATGCCGGGATGCCGGGTTCGATCCCAGCTGCGGGCCATGCGCCTTGCGTTGGTATTGACAGTGGAATCAAGAAAGCCGACCGTCCAGGGCAATGGCAAACTTTTTGGGGGGATCCCTTTACACGCCCTTAGGCGCATCGGGCAAATGAGAAAAGCACCTATATTTTTACAGACCAATCGGCACTCGATTGGTAATGTGGTCAGCATTACGCCGGCCGTCTGTACTTTCCCAGGACAAATGGCAAACTACTGGACGTAAATTTGCCTAGAAAAACCACACAACCGCCAGGAGCTGTTGGGGTTGGTTCTACAACGTCCTGTAAAGGATACGCAACAACCTTATACTACTATGAAGATAGCAGCATGTGTAAAACGTGCCTTTAACTTGAAAAGACTTTATTTTTATCCCTATCCTGTAACTTGACACAAGAAAGAATGTTCAAAACAAGGAGATGTGGCAATAAAGCAAACACATACAGTAATCATTACTGCATTAATGTCTGCAGGGTTAAAATAAAAGCTTTCATTTGGCACAGTCGGCTTCGTAGTGCCGGGTTCGATCCTAGCTGCGGGCCATGCGCCTTGCATTGGTTTCGACAGTGGTATCAGGGAGCCGACCGTCCAGAAGCAATGGCAAACTACTAGATGTAAAATTGCCTAGAGAAACCACACAACAGCCAGGGGCTGTTGGGGTTGGTTCTGCAACGTCCTGTAAAGGATACGCAACTAACCTTTAATTTGGCACAGTAACATTCGCTTGGTCAAATTACAGATTTAATTAAATTAATACCCTGTGAGTTAAAATAACAGAGTTTAAGAAAGTAACACTTACAGTATGAAAATAATTGTGTTTAAAACAATGTATTATTAGATCTAAGAACTAAAAAACATTTTTTAAACAGTAAACCTATCTGCAAAAATACATATATATTAAGGTAACAATCACGGTGTTAAAATAACAGATTTTAGTAAAGAAAGCCACACTGTGTCAAAATAATGTTGTTTTCAAGACACGATTAAGAACATTGCATTATTACCTACAAAATTTCAAAGGCAGCAAAATCCCAATTACATGTTTAAGAAAGTAGCACTAATGCGTCAAAATAACAGATTTAAGAATGTAATACTCACTATATCAAAACTACGGTTTTTAGTAGGACAACAATTTTAGGCAAAACTGCAATATCACAATAAAATCTTTCAAGAAAGCAGAACTCACTGTCTCAAAATGTCCACACTGTGCCGGCTGTCCAGTGAAACAGGCACTTTGACAGTTGAGTTTCTGAGTGAGCACTTAGTCTATTACACCGTCTAGAACTCTCATAACCCTGGAAATAAAAGACGCTCTGGAGACCATTCTGACACTCGGAGTCCTCCAATGAGCGAGCAGAACGTGCCCCAGTGGAACGATCATCGATTACCAGGGAATGAAGACAGTATTCCATCGATCTTGGATCTCCACGCCTAGTGTGGGTAAGCAGGTGACACTGGGAGACGTTTGTTTAGCAGCCGTTTGAGGACTTGTATACTATCAGGATGTGAAAAGTGTTGAACCCATTAAAGAGTTGGCCAGTATGTTTGTCTATCCATCGATGTCTATCTATATGACTGTCTGTATAACTGTCTATCTATATATCTATATGTCTGTCTGCCTGTCATCCATCTGTCTGTCTGCCGCTCATCTGCCCGCCCTTACGTCCTCCCCTTTGTCTGTCCGCCTGCTTGTCACATTTCCTGTCTATTATTTTGTCTACTTGTAAATCTATCTATGTGTCGAGTTAATGCTAAGAACCGAAATTACAGCACGTCTTAAGCAGCAGCTTATTGTTCTTCCAAGTTTGATTTTATGTCTCTCTTGCTTTTTTTCTTGGTGTAGTGTCGGCCTGATCTCCAAGTGACTACCCGCTGCACCATCCTTTCCACACTGTAATGATCCATATACAGTACAGACCTCTTAAGGCGATCTCGGATGTGGCGAATTTCTGTTCTGAAGAACAATTTTTCTTGCTTGAACTCTTATCTGGATGAGAGGAATTTCTTATAAAAATAACCATTTCTTGGGTCTCCGGTGAGTTCTTCATATCAGGTCTGCACTGTATCTGCTAGTTTTCTTATATGTCTATGTATATTTTTGCATGTCTACCTGTTTCTGAATCTGTCTGTTTCTGTGTGTTTGTATTAGAGCTGTATCGAATAGTGATTTTTACTATTCGGCCGAATACGAATAGCGGGACCAACTATTCGACCGAATACGAATACGAATAGTGTATCATCATCATCAGGTGCCTTGCCGACTGGCGTGGGCGATTAAGCCTCGCCACAATCTGCGATCTCCTGCAGCATGTAATAGTTCATGTGCTGACACACCTCCATGCCATGCAAGACGACTATCAAGCATCTTCTCTTGTTGTCTTTCTCTATCCTCCTTCTACAGATCTTTCCAGTGGTCACAACATGTTCTATTTTCCCTCTTCTCATAACATGGCCAAAAAATAATGACTGTCTTCTTCTGATGTCTGTGATTAGTTGACTTCGGGCTCAAGCCTCTTTCAAAATCATCGACCGCTCGTTCGATGTATTTTAAACGCACCTTCATATTCTCGTTAGCAATATCTTCAAATTTGATTTGGGCAAAGACACCCTGAAAGAACTAAAAAAATGCATGATCTTTTTCCCTCTATCTCTCTCCCCCCCCCCCTCTCTCTCTCTCTATCTCTCTCTCTTTCTCTCTCACACACACACACACACACACACACAAACACACACACAACCACACACACACATAGACTCACACACACACAAGCAACAAAAAATACGCATTGCCTTTAAATATAAGTGCTTACTTGACGAGGCTAACAGTTACTATTGTACAGACAACATTTTCCACTTTAAAATTTCAGACAAAATGTAATCACAACCTTACTTATCTACTGAGCCTTCACGAACACAGATGGAGGATCGGTCCCACCTCGAGATAAATACAAAGACAATTTTTAGCACTCTGCAGTTGGCATTTTATGCAGTAGGATACACTTTGAGTGTGAAACATGGAAAAAAAAACCTCTTTTCGACAGTTGCGAGGAAAGACAATTTAAATTGTAACTTTTTAGTATCTTCATGCTTTCTTTAATAATGCTACAATTTATAGCCGACTTTTCTTGATTTTCGGCAGGGCACGCTGGACATACGCATCCAGTTTGAGAACCTCTGCTGTAATGCCTCGGTCGAGTCAGCAGGCAAAGACCTTGCCAGCAGCTGTAAAACGCTACCTGATCGCAGTTTCCCCGCTACAACAGACTAAGGCAACAGTAATTATTGTGTTAATGAGAGAGTTATTTCAGTCCATCGCAGTGTATGCAGAAACGGGTGTGAGGTAACCACTATTCGTATTCGGCCCGACCGCAAGCATTCGGCCGAATACCGAATAGTTATTAAGTCCACTATTCGGCCCCGAAGCGAATACGAAGCGAATATTCCGTACAGCCCTAGTTTGTATATCTCGCACAATTTGACATCAACTTTAGATGGCTTTCATAGTTGTAACTGCCTTTTGCTGATTGATTGAGTTATACATGAAACACGACTGAAGGTTTTGAGAAATGTTTTCTAGCGGCATCTTTGGATCCCAGGGGCATTCCGATCACCAGCAGATCCGACCCACCCACACTGGACTATAAGTTATAATGTAACCATTTTGAGGCTCCTGAAAATAATTATGATATCTGCTTTCAAATCAAGAATAGTTTATAAGCAACTGAGATGTAGTTCTTGCAGAGAATTTTGCCCATACCTTGGACTTCCAGAATAACTAACAATGAATGCATGGAAATGTCTAATGAAAGTAGAGCATTATATACAACAATCAAAAGGAGACAAATAAAGTTATTTGGTCATGTGATGAAAAAAGTAGCACTGGAAAAGATCGTAACGACAAAAAGAAAAAAAAAGTCCACTGGTAGAAGAGGCAGAGGCAGACCAAGAGAAATTATAGTGGGTGACTTAGGACAGTGGCATGGAGGAATATCATCAGTAGAATTGATCCATAACCCCAAAGACCAAAATCTGTGGAGATGCATGAACGCCTACACCAGATGGCAAGGCACTTGATGATGATGATATCCAGCTTTGTGGTTGAACGATGTTATCTGGATTTGTACCTGTTTGAATCTCATCCTTGAGCTGTTAATCATATGGACTGGAATCCTGGATGGGGGAACCTAGTTATAAAAAAAAAAAAAAAAAAATTAAAAAACATTAGTAAACAACGGCCTTTCTGCTAGACAGACAGCGACTATCAGACCCAGTCAACGCGTTTTGTGTTGCTGGCTCTTATCCTTAATTCATAAACACCGATAAATGTGTTCTTACCTATTTTTTTAATTATTAAATTTGGTCAAAACATTTTTAAAAATGTTTTTTTTTTAAAACCTGGTGCTTTGCAGAGTGGCAAACATCGCTTCAGGGGCTCCTAGTAGTTGGCGTCCTTTGCATATTTTCGCTAGGTCATCCCGGTTAGTTGGGAAACGAGCAGGCAGACAGACTGGCTAGTTCTGCACCACTTGGTGGTGAATTGGTATATGACAAGCTAGATGTTGTGAGGGCCTTTGGGGGCGATAGGACAGTGTGGAGGTGCAAATAGATCATTACGGTGTATGGAAAATGACGCTGCGAGGAGTTGCCAGGGGATATGACCGAAGTTCAACACTAAGGGAAGGGTCCCTCTTCCCTACACCCACCCATCTAATGTATGTGTGTTTCTTCTTACAATGTACTAATTTTTAACCTTCGTTTGTTTATTTATGGTTTGCGGAGGTGGCCCATTAACAAGGATGTCATATTGGTTTATTCAACTCATCAACATCATGGCACACGGGTGTAACCCACAAGTGCTCCGTTTTACTTCTAACTCAAGCCTGAGTCTGAAGAGTCTCAGCGCAGTGCACGAATTCCGTTGCACCAGCGAGGATCCTGGAATACTCTGGGTAGATTTTTAACACCACATTTTGCCCGGGCAGCGCCATTAAGATACTCTTTTTGATTTGCTTCTGGAAATTGATTTTTTTACGTGAGCAACGATCCAGACGGGCATCCGGACTTACAACCCAGAAACCAGGAAAATTACTTAAAGTCCACGGGGAGAAATCTCTTGAATTTGTTTTTCCAGTGAAGACAATCAATTTTTGGTGTGTTGGGAAATAAACATGCAGATATATTTACTGGTTCTGCCCCACTTGATGATATATTGGTGTACGGCAAGCTGGATAGTTTAAGGACCCTTTAGGAGTGTGTAAATGGTGCGGAAGCACAAATAGACCGGACGGTCCAAAGAGAATGATGCAATAAAGGAGTGGCCAGGGAATCTAGCCGTTGCTCATCACTCAGGGCAGGGACCAGACGGACATGGAATCAGACCATTACTGTGGGTCTAATTTTGCTTCTGAAGATTAAGACGGTTAGCTTATGGGAATGGCCCGAGTGCTATGATGTCAGTTCTGAATTCATTACTCATACCTCTTAACAGAATATACAAGAGAAACATCTTGGATTTAGTACTGTACAACAGTGAGTGTTGGAACGTGACAGCCGATATCAATAAACCAGAGACTTGTCTTCAATATTAATGTCACAATAAATCTGCTAGTATGTTGACCAAACAAGATCCAACATGAAGAGACGTCGAGGGATCCAAAATATTCATCACTGGTAAACATTTCCAAAGGAAGAAGATGAAGACGGCTTGAATCTCAACCGCTCTAACCCTTCGGCCAGCCGCTCCTCCTCCAGTGGATAACAGATAGAAAAAAAAAGAGGACGTGGGATACCCAAGGAAACCCAGAGATGGACAATGAAAAGTGACATGAAGGAATGTGAGCTGATAAGAGAAACCACTGGCAGAAAAACAGCAGACAGACAGTGTTGGAGATCCCTTGTGAATGCCTTATTTCTCAATGGCGACATAGAGAGCATATGGAGGACAATGGAAAAGTATAACAGTTTCCATGTTATTGGCACATTTTCATCGTTCTAGACAACAGTGTTATATTGTGGCCTGAGCAGGCTTAGGACAGCACTTGGCGGTGGCGAGTGTGACTATCAAAACTCACCAGCGTTAAGGAAAGTCTTCCACCCTCAGAGCATGGTATTTTAGGAACATTGTTGCCTGACTTATTGCCTGTATCATTCATGTCCCGCTGGCAAAATCTTTATATCGTATGTTTTTTTTTTTTTTAGCTATCTGCATGCATAGTGTCACATTCATTATATGCAGTATATTTTTATTAGCATTTTCAAGGGTAATGAGGTTAGTGAATTGCTTACCCTGTGCAAAATGTTGTAGAAACAATCCCAGCGTTTTTTTGTTGTTGTTGGGTGTTGCGGTTTTTCTAGGCAAAATTATATTCACTAGTTTGCCATTGCATTTTTAGCGGTCAGCCTTGGATACCACTGTCAAAACCAACGCAAGACGGTGTGATGCCAAATTGTCTGATACTGGGACCGAACCCAGCACCAGGGCATAAAGAAGCGCACTGGCATTGCCTACGCCACAAGGCCAACGGTCTGCATTACAATAGCGACATTTATTTCCCAGCGTATTTCCGTAATAATATTAGCAGTGGTATAGTGACTAGTTTGCATGCCTACAGGTCAGTGGTCTGACTTGAATCCTTAGAAGTTGTAGGATTGTCCACGCCAGTTTGGGAAGACCAGACCCTTAACCTTGGTTGGCTGCTGGTCAAGAAGGGAAGCCAAGACAGGCTGACAAACATAGCACGCTGACCTTCCGAGTCGGAAGTTTCTGGAGCATGCTCTGTCCCTTGCGTATTGATGTTACCTTTCTTTTGGAGTAAACAAAGCACACCGAGGGAGGGATCATTCTGCGTGGACAACACATAATCTTTACAATACAACCCAGGCCCCCGTGTGGGTTCCGGGGCCCCATTGTGGGGAAAACAAGAACAGACCCACTGCCTCCCCAAAAGCATTTCGTTAGAGTCGACTAATTGGGGAGCTTCCTTTGAAGTCGGAGTGCGTCTGCCAGAGAGGCAAGGAATCAACAGTCTGTATTTAAGAGAATGAGATCTGTAAAACTGATGCACACGCAAGACTCAGGTTCTGGAGCAGGACTGCAGTTCATTAATGGACGAGCAGCCAGAACTTTCCGCCAGAGTGTACAGCTGATGAACGCAAAGAAGAAGAAGAAGAATACTGCCCAGGCAGGAGGGATTTCTATGGGCAGGAGGGATTTATTTCCCATGCCTCCATATAGCACAGCGGTTCTCAACCTGTGGGTCACGACCCCTTTTAGGGCGGGGGGGGGGGGGTAGAAAGGCCCTTTCACAGGGCTCGCCAAAGAACATTAGAAAATACATATTTACTGAAGTTATGAAGCAGCAACGAAAATAATTGTATGGTGAGGGGTCACCAGCTAATGAACTGTTTTAGAGGGTCGCGGCTTTAGAAAGATGGAGAACCACTGATATATCACAAAGCAATCTAATGATAGTCTGCATCAGTTAATTTCCAGACTTTTCTAGAAATTGCCATGGTAGAAAAGGCGATTAGGAAGGCGTTATACTCTTCGCACCAGAATGGCCATACCTAGAACTAACTTGTACCTTTTTGGTAATTTTGGAGATAAATCGCAACCAACCTTCGTTGTGGCGACGGCACCTGATTAATTAAATGATTCACCCAGTTTAGGCTGGATCAACCTGAACCCGGTAAACTAAAATAAAACCCGTTTAAATAACGACTCAAATACATGACTAACGCCCAAGGAGGCACGCATACTAGCCACTACGCCAAAACAAGCCTCTAAAACTTCATTAGCTGACTAAATTTCCCCAATTTAGCGGCGAATTTGTGGAAATTTGTTCTGTATTAATGACATGATCTGAAATAGCTCTGTATTGTCGTCATGCAATGTGCCTCCTTGAACTCAGTGGTACAGATGCCCTGGCGACTTTGAGCAAGCAGATTTTTGAATTCCGCTGAGCCACTGCATTACCAGAAAGAATTTAATCAATCAGTGACTTGATTTGAAATTCCCCTCCTGATGGCGCCACCAACGGATTCCTTAAAGTGGAGCCTCATTACGGCAATCAGGGTCACAAAATGAAGTCTCAGGGGACTTGAAATCACGCTCGGATAAGAAAAAAATGACAGCCCGAGTGAGAGGGATGTCCTTTCTCAAACGATATATTGCCTCGGTAATATTCAAATCGGAAGGAACAAATTACGTCATGGGGTGACATATAGTTAGAATACGTCAGTATCATCCGTATCATCGGCATCGTAGTTATCGTCATCATTATTATCATCATCATCCTCATTATCATCGTCATTATCATCATCATCATTATCATCGTCGTCATTATCGTCGTCATTACCATCACCATCATTATCATCATCACATCAGTATCATTATCGCCATCATTATTATCATTTCATTAATCATTATCATCATCAACATTATCATTATAATTATCATCATTATTATCATTAAAATCATCACCATTACTATCACTATCATCATCATTACCATAATCCTCATCGGCCTTATCATCTTCATTATCCTTATTTTCATCATTATCATCATCATTATTATCATTATTACCCTTATCATCGTCATATCTTTATTATCATCCTCAATATCACCATCATTATCATCATCACCAGTATCCTCATTATCATTATCATCGTCATCATCATCATCATCATTGTCATAATCATTATCACCATCATTTTCATCATCATCATTATCATCATCATCATTACCATCTTTATCACCATCCTATGTTATGCTGTGTACACATCACATAGGGCTCGTAATTTTTTTACTCTAACCTATCCCATGTAATCCTTTCCAGCACCATAGGCACAGGAACGTTTGGTCTTAGGCACCTTGAGTGCCTTCTCTGGTAAAGTTTTAGGGGGGAAAAAGGCCCCCATCATCATCATCATCATCATCAGGTGCCTTGCCGACTGGCGTGGGCGATCATGCCTCTCCATAATCTGCCATCTCCTGCAGCATGTATCAGTTCGTGTGCCGACACACCTCCATGCCATGCAACAAGACTGTCAAGCATATTTTTTAGTTGTTTTCATCTATCTCTCCTTCCACAGATCTTTCCAGTGGTCACCAACTTGATCTATTTTCCCTCTTCTCATAAGAGAAGAGCATCTCCAGCATCACCTAAATTTGCAAGGTTGTTAAGCTGCCACCTACCCCCCACCCCAGCTACACATAGAAGTTCCGGGTCGCCAATTGACTGGCCGGTAGACGACTTCGTCCTCTGTCTGAACAGCATTTGGGCCTGTCTCCTTTTGATCGCATCAACACTGCAGCGGTACTTTTCAGGTCTACTTGATGGCAATCAATCCTAACAGCTGTTTTATATGGTGCACATAACCTAGCCACAATTATAACCTAAAGCTCCCTTTTCAGGAATGCTGGTTGAACGTGACAATTTTGTCTTCTTCGGCAAAGCACCTACCTACCGTGCTGTTGTTGATAAATATTTCAATACACTAAATTTATTATTATATTTATTTGCTTTTAGCACACACTAATTATAATAATTATGATGATTATTAATTATTATCATGATTATTATTTATTACTATTATCATTATTATTCACTCAAAGAAGAAACGCTTAGACCAGCTTTTCTCATACTTTGTTTCGCCATGACGAAGGTTTTCTCACGGCACACCTTCCCTTAAAGTGGTTTGAAAACTTAGGAAAAAACAGTGGGAATTGAATGTTTACTTATCTTTAATGTGATAAATGAAACGGTTTGGATGATTTTTTTTTTTTCATTATTTGCTTTATATATGTATATGGGAAGTTTTGGTTTTTGTACCCTCAAATCACTTGACCCAGAAAGTTTGCTCTTGTATCTGTTTTTTTTTTTTTTTTTTTTGGTAAGCATACGTTTAGTATGCTCTGTAGCCTTGCCAATAGCATTGTCTTCTGAATACACCTGCTGCCAAACTCTTCTTGGCTTCCTTCATGGTAACTATGTTTTCAAACTCCGGTCTTCGCTGTTCTCAAGAAGATTTTGAACGATTCTTGATTATTGCCGCGGCACCCAGTTTGAGAACCTCTGGCATAGACCACCTGACCTCTTATAAAATATTCATGTGTCTGTCGCGTCCAGAATGTTTTCTTTGAAACGTAGCACTAGTTCGGCGTCCCTAGCCTCTCTCATCAACGTTCTTAGTTTGGTTTCTCTATAACATAATTACTACCTGAATCCATTTGTTTCCCATTTCAGTGCATTGTTTGTGATTTCATAGTCTACTTCTCAAAATGTGTCGAACAAAATGCACAAACACACAAAATGTGCGTGTCCTTTACAGGACGTTGCAAAATTAACCATAGCAGTATTCAGCTTTCGTAATACTGGGATGACAGGTTCGATCCCAGCTGCGGGCCATGCGCCTTGCGTTGGTTTTTACAGTGGTATCAAGAAAGCCGGTAGCAATGGCAAACTACTGGACTTAAATGTGCCAAGAAAAAAAAAACACAGGGGCTGTTGGGATTGGTTCTGCAACGTCCTGTAAAGGATACACAACTAACCTAGTATTCAGCTATTTGTGAGCTCACAAGACCATTCTAAGTTGATTATGTGTCATTAACTGCACTGAAGATTGTACAGGACAGGAAAGCGTGGAGAGTCCTCTATGAAGACTCATGTGCCACTAGGCATAAAGAGAATTGATGTGTCATTGCTTCCTAAACGGTCAGCTCTAGACAGCACTGTCGAAACCAAGGCTAGGCAGTCTGTTGCCAAATCGCCCGCTGCTGGGATCGAACCCAGCACCTCGGAGTCACAAGGCGCGTTCACGACCTCTAAACCACAGTCGCTGACTATGTATACCTGTTATTACCAGCTGTATTTCAGGTGTGTCTGCCTATTTAATTTTCTGTTGGAAAGAATAAATTGCTTAAAAAGGGGTACAGATTTACAGGTTAGTTGCGTATCCTTTACAGGCCGTTGTAGAACCAACCCCAACAGCCCCTGGCATCGTGGAAAATTGGCTCATAAACAGCATCCTCACTCAAATGGTATTTTGACCCACGTGTATGGACGCTAGGCACGACCACCTTTTTTTCCCCTGCCAGACGGTGGCCGTTGCATTTTTTTGCTCCATTTGTACATTTGGAAGGAAATAGTTTCGTCGCCCAGCTTCTAAGTTGAGTGCATGGCGTGACACTGTGAGCTACGTGTGTTTTTCGTTGGCACAGGAGCGGAGCAACTATGGGGTGACCCGTTTGCTATGAAGCTGAAACTAAGATTACCAGATTACCTGACCACGTTAAACGTCATGGCAGACTGCAGAGAACGGTGATAGCGGGTGCAGTTTCCGGAATACGAGGCAGAGGCAGACCTCGGCCTCGTGGATACAAGACATTGAAGATGCATTAGCGATAAAAGCACATAGGGCTGCAGAATTGTGAAGAAAAAGAGAGGTTTTCAGGCGTTCGTGAGGAGAGCGACGTTCTGCAAACGACTTGCTGACTGATGGTTTGAGAAATGTAGTGCGATATAGTTTAGTGCAGTTTTGACTAGTGTGGTATAGTGTTGTATAATGTAGTGCTGGATCGAGAGGTGTTATGAATTTTCTTTTGCAGAGTATAGTACAGAATGACACAACATGAACAACAATAGACTCCTCATATAGCTGCTGCTGCTGTTGCTGCTGCTGCTGCTACTACTACTACTACTACTACTACTACTACTACTACTACTACTACTACTACTACTACTACTACTACTACTACTACTACTACTACTACTACTGCAACTGCAACAACAACTACTATTACTAGTACTAATACTAAAATTACAACAACAACGACAACTACTACTACTATTACTATACTACTACTACTACTACTACTACTACAACTACTACTACTTCTACTACTGCTACTACTACCACTACTACTACTAATACTTCTACTTCTACTACTACTACTACTACTACTACTACTACTACTACTACTACTACTACTACTACTACTACTACTACTACTACTACCTCTACTACTACTAGTAGTAGTTGTAGAAATATTACTAATACTACTGCTTCTTCTTCTTCTTCTTCTTCTTCTTTTTCTTCTTCTTCTTTTTCTTCTTCTTCTTCTTTTTCTTCTTCTTCTCCTCCTTCTCCTCCTTCTTCTTCTTCTTCTTCTTCGTCTTTTTCTTCTTCTTAGTCGTTTTCTTCTTCTTCTGCTGTTTTTTCTTCTTCTCTTCTATTTCTCTATGCCTTTCAGCTTCAATTTAGTATGTGCTACATGGGTGCTCGTATTTCCGGCCTCAGATATTCTATCTATACATATTTGCCCGGTTGACCTCTGGCTCCAGATAACATGGCTTTATTTAGTGCTCTGTTTGGTGGTAGCCCTGACGCATGTGCAGACTACTTCCTCTGTTGTGTCTTGGTGTAGTCTAAATTGGTTCTGTCCCATCTTCTTTTCCGACATCTTCATTTCTGATGATGTTTCTTCTAGTTACAATTAGGCTTCGCAGTAGACAATTCATTTCTGTTATGCTGATTTCACTTGTATCGTTTTGCCTTTCATAAAACTATAGCCATAAAAATAGCACCTTGTGCCATAAAAGACATCCTAGGTGAAGCAGCCATCCCTCGATGAAGACTGCTCTTTTGTGAATCCTCTCACGACAACAAAGTGTTACAAATCAGCCAGGATCAAGAGTTAATTCCACACTCCCAAGTTTTCGTGACTTGACTTGGTTCTTAAGTTGTCCTTAGTGACAGACCCAGTTCATCAAGTGGGCCGAGAAAATTAAATAAAGCACTCTATTCAAACTGGGCCAGCTCCATCTTGTTACCAGCAGGTCTTTAATTAATAACTAAATCTGGACAACGGAAATCTAACAGCGCCTCATTTTCGTTAGCGGAAACGGAAGTTTGAACCCCGACATTGTTGTGTATGAAAGATTGTATGAGAGGGTAAGTGTTAAAAGGTAATCGCGTAGAAGATATTTCCGTTGGTACTGCTTGGTGAATTGAGAGATCAGGATTTTGTGGGATTAAGACACGCAGAGTCCTCCGCGGGCGATGTATAATTTTGTGAGAATTGTCTCTTTTACGGTAGACATGTTTTAATAAATTTCATTGATGTCTACCGACGTTGGTGGTCTTCTTTGGCTGTTATGAGATATACTATTACATTTATTGTCCTCCTTCGTCTCCTCTCTCTCCTCCCCTTTTCCTCTTCTTTCTCCTCCTCCTCTTCTACTTCTTCATCTACTTCATCATCTTCTACTTCTTCTTCTTCTTCTCCTCTTTCTTCTTTTACTTCACCCTGTTCTGTATTTGTTTCTGAAGTCGACTATAATAGACCACACTGATGGATAATAAGCAGAAGTCATATTTAAAAAAAAAAAAAAAACCAATAACACTACAAAAATCACTTATTTCTTTAGGAAGCGAAATTAATAACAGGACTAAAAAGCAATTACATACAAAGAAGACTAACCTACGCCAATGATTCCCAAACTGTGCGCCGCGGCGCCCCGCGGAGCAGCGACCTCTTCACTGGGGCTCCGCGAAATATTCAAAGATACACGTTTTTTTTTTTTTTTTTATCTCTTGCGCCGTGGAAAAATTTTAATTGAAAAAAGGGGCCTGACTTAAAAAAGTTTGGTAAAAACTGATCTATGCAAAAAAAAAAAAAAAAAACGTTTGTCCACTTGGGTGAGAAACTGAATTCCTTAAAGTTAAATAGAAGCAATCCTGCTATTTAGTTGCGAATCATGGATAGTCATACTCGCCCTCTTTAATTCTCAGTACATTTTACCCGTACATGAATAATACAGGTGTTGAGGTAGAAACGTGGAGGGGGGGGGGCGGGGTTCCATGGGCCATTTTGAGCGGAAAAAGGGGGCGTTGGATGGGAATCACGATAATCTGTGGGTGCCATCGGCTAACTTACATTTTCTGAAAATTGTAAGAAGCTCAGGACAGTGCACAGGCTCTGTAGCACCGGCCAGGATCCTGAAATACTTTGGGTAGATTTTTAACTCCAAATTTTGCCCGGGCAGCGCCGTTAGGCTACTCTTTTTGATTTTCAACTGCTAAGAGATTTTTTACGAACGCAACAATCCACGCGGGCGTCCGATCTCACTACCCGGAGACCAAGAAGAATTACTAGAAATCCAAGTCCACGGGATTGAACCTGGAACCTCTAGCACTCGAGGCGGACACCATGCCTCGAGACTACGCCGCCCCCTTGAACACAGCCAAAGGAAACTGTTAAATGAACGTGGATGAGAGAGATCAAAGCTGCTGGATGGGATTCCATCCATGATATTTAACTGATTGCATAGGATAGAATGGAATAAAGAAATATACTGCGAGCCATATGTGACAAATAATGGCCTAAAAGGACAGCGAATGAGTTAATCTGTCGCTGTATCTTTCTACTTCTTTCTATGAGTGCCGACCAATACATGTTTGTTTGATAGTCTTCCTCTTCTGCATTCTATCCCCATGTGGAGCATAGGCCCTTAATCAATTCACGCCAAGTCGTTCTACTCTTTGCTATTTTAAGCACCTCACCCCATGACTTCCCCATCTTTTTAACTTCACTCTCTTGCCCTCTTCTGTATGTGATTTTCTCTGCCTTTATTTATATACCCTTGTGGGTTCCAATGCAAAGACATTCTAGATATACTGTTATTAGGTTTTCTCAACGTGTATCCTGTATAGCTCTAGCGTCTTTTCCTCACCCCTTGGTACATTTGACCTTGACTCAAGGGTTCCGCAACTGTTTATTCGTGAGTGAGTTGAACTGAGTTGAGTCAAAAATTGACATCACAGCACTTGGGGCATTCCCATGCGTGCTCCGTCCTCATCTTCAGCAGCCAGCGCAGAGTTCCAGTACTGATGGCACCGTTCACAGTCTGGTTATATGTCCGTCTCGCCTTTCTTCTGAGTGTAGTGAGCCGGCCAGACCCTCTGGTTATATGCAGGTGCCTCATTCTCTCCAGGTCATAATAATCTGGTTTCTCTACTGTTTCGGTTGCTTGTTACCAAAGGGTCTTGACTAGATCTGCCTTGTCATGTATCAGTTCACCCACCAGTGGTGCAGATCCAGCCAGTCTGTCTGTCTGTTCATTACCCACCAGGCCGGCATGACCTGGAGAAAAGATCCAAAGTATGCTCACTTCCCGTAACCTTTCCAGTGAAGCTTGCCATTCTGCTAGAAAATTCCCTGTTTTCACCTTTCTCAGTATGCTTTCAGAGTCTGTTACAATTACGATATGTGTATGCATCTTGTTCTCTAGCCACAGAAGAGTTGCAGTTACTGCCTCCACCTCCATTCTCATGCTAGATGTTGTGGAGTCGTATGCTAGGCTGTTTTACCTTAAGATTTTTTATTATATATCGCTGCGAACCTCCATGCACTCCTCTTTCCACGCAATACTGAACCATCTGTATAGATAAACAGATCACCTCCGTAGCACCCGTTGGCCACTCTCTGCACTCCCTGTCCAATGTGATCATAACCCTACATTTTTCAGACTCTTCCTTCGGTACTCTGACCCACTCCTCTTCTCGCCCAATATTTTACAGCATGCATACTTGTCTTATTGTGTTTTCTGCTTGAGCCATCCACAATTTTCCCCCTTTCAGCCTCTGACCCTTACCTGCAGCCAAAGCTTCAACAGAGGGTGTTCTTTGTCTACAGCTGCTTTGATGACTTAGCACTTCTAGCTTATCTGCAATAGTCGGCAATACAAGGATGTATCGCATGCACAAAACTGGGATGTCTCTTTTACATCCCAGGATCACCCGCATAGCTTCATTCTGCATGCGATCCAGTTTAAATTGAATTAAATAATTCATGGGAGAACGTGAACTGCCTAGTTCGGGTTTGAACCCAAAACCTTATGGGCGCCAGGCGAGCCACTGCGCTATCATGGCTCCTGGGCGCTTTCTGTAATAGATCCCAATTGCGTCTTCTACCGAGGTTGTCACCCCTGAATGAGCTGAGACAAAAGAAAAAAACTGACTGATTTCCCTTGACTTTAAATGGCAAAAGACAGGAACAAACGAGAGGGACGACGCCGGAAATGGGGTTCTGGTTAAAATGATTTAATAACCGCAAAGTTATGAGGCAGCAGTGATCGCGTGACACCGGCTAACAACAGCACGACACGGGAAGTCTGAACGGCGACTCAGGGGAAGAAAATGGAGGAATAAGAAGGATGAAAAGGGAGACAAATTGCCGCCATTACTTGCTTGATTTCTGGTAATTCCTGTAAATTCCGGATAATTTTGGTAATCACGATGAGTAGTGCATCCCCAAGGAGAGAAGGGGGGACCTCGAAATCCGCCCTTGGAGACAGAACACGTTATTATCTTATTTTCCCGCCAATAGGACTATTTGTCTGTCGTTAGGGGGCACACGCACTTCCGGTTAACATGGCTGCCTGTTTATTTTCTTTCCCTCTGTGTTTCTTCTTGGGAGTTTTGTATAGAAATGCTGACGTGATTGCAAGAATTCTTTGGGGTTTTCTTCAGAGTTTTGTCGCTGTCTTAAATGGGTTCTGCATTAGGACCGGGGGACGAGTAGAAAAGGCCTCGGTAATAACTGTAATGATAGCGACAAAATGTTCCCTCTTCTTGCCCAATGGCGAATAATGGCGTTCTGACTGCATTAGCGCTTTTCTTCGGGTAGAAGAAGGATCGCGCGATGCTTGCTCTATCGAGTAACCTCTTACGGGCTATTTGATCCCCCTTCTCATCTCCACATCAATCGCTTTCTTTAACCTAATAACTCTCCAAAACGATGGTTTTCCGCCATATAAGCAGCAGAAACAACCGGATAATTGGGAGTCTGGTTAAAGGTGATTGCTCTAATAGACTTGTTGAAGATGTTCGGTAGTGAGGAAAAACGATGGATGTTTGTCTGTGGGCTATTAACTGTTGCCTTTAAAATGTGGGACCTCTTTGAGTGGGAAGTGATTGCTCTACAATCATGAAGGGCAAATATTAGCGAAATGTTTTGTTTACCGCGTCGTGGGGTTTATGTTCAACTTCTTGTCTTGTGTGTTTAATGTTAGAAAAGGGAGTTATCCTTTCCCCCACCCCGTAGTTTTTTGTTCTTCTTCTTTCTCTTTATCATCATCATATTCTTCTTCTTCTTCTTCTTCTTCTTCTTCTTCTTCTTCTTCTTCTTCTTCTTCTTCTTCTTCTTCTTCTTCTTCTTCTTCTTCTTCTTCTTCTTCTTCTTCTTCTTCTTCTTCTTCTTCTTCTTCTTCTTCTTCTTCGTCTTCTTCTTCTTCTTCTTCTTCTTCTTCTTCTTCTTCTTCTTCTTCTTCTTCTTCTTCTTCTTCTTCTTCTTCTTCTTCTTCTTCTTCTTCTTCTTCTTCTTCTTCTTCTTCTTCTTCTTCTTCTTTCTTCTTCTTCTTCTTCTTCTTCTTCTTCTTCTTCTTCTTCTTCTTCTTCTTCTTCTTCTTCTTCTTCTTCTTCTTCCTCTTGTGCGTTCGTCCCTTAAAGGGTGGTTGACCACGTTGTGCTGGTGTTTACAGCTGAGCTACCATATCTTCACCGTTAGGCTCAAAGTATCCTATTTTAGGAAATCCTTGACGATTCGTCTTTTCAGACATGTTTGTTGGGAACAAAGGGGGGTGGGCGGGGCGGGGGGGGGAGCATAATGTGTCTATTATGTTTTCCCCTTAAAAATGGGCTTTAAAACACACAGAGGGACAGGATTATTAATACATTTCTTAGTTTTTTTTTTTTTCGAAATTATTGCACTTGGAAACATTAATACATTTACTGCGCATAAATGGACCTTAGCCGTTAGGCTACTCTTTTCCAACTGCCAAAGGATGTTTTGCATGCGCAACAATACACACGGGCGTCCGATCTTAATACCCAGAGACCAGGGGGAATTACTAGAAGTCCAAAACCACGTGAAAAAATCCAAGCCCTTACCGGGGATTGAACCCGGAACCTCTAGCACTCGAGGGGGACACCATGCCTCGAGATAGCCCATGTCGAGAGTTAAATGCAAAACACGACCATCCACATAGACATTCATAAAAACTGCACTGGTGAACTAGACATCACGTAAATGACACGAACCCACGACACTCAGAGGGCTAGGTGAATGGATTGAAAGCTTCACCGCCAGACTACCAGCCTAGAACCCATTTCAGCAGACGTCTTGAGTAGAGGGCACAATATCCTTTATTTCTACATGTGTCCTTTGCACAAAGAAGCTCGACCAAGAAGAAAAGAAATACTGACATCCTAAAAGATCTACGCATCAAGGAAGATTGGCTAGTAAACAGCAGCTTAGCTCGGAAACTGAAATATTTTAGCCATTTCAAGCGCCATGGTGGATTGGAAATAAATACAAAATAATAGAGAAAGCCATGGTTCCAGGAAAGAGGGACAAGGCCAGTCAACACAAAGATGGGCGATGTTCCGCAAAGGACCTGCTTCCTGAAGTGTTCGTCGGAAAAGACCCGACCTTCTTCTGCTTCTTCTTCTTCCTCGATCCTTCTATCAGAAAACCTAAATCAGAAGGCCAGTAGCTTTTATGAAAGCTATAATGCAATCCAAATCTTCTCATGTACCAGACAGTTTTGTCTTCATTGTGGTTGGAACAGGCCAGATTGCGTCTCTGTTGCTAGCATACAGTTGACAGTGTTGGAGTAAATGCTCAGCATTTTCTGGTGCTAGACTGCAGGGGCACGTCTCCGTGTTTCCTACACCGAAAAGTGTGAACATGTTGTTGAAGTCTGTTCTGCCTTGTCCTCATTTTGAATATAGTACATTATCCCTCTCTACAGAGGCGATGAAGCGAGTCGCAAGGAGAGAATTTGGTGTGTCTATTCAGAAACTTTTCTTAAATACTGCATTGTATTATCGTCTTTGTCTCTTGGTGGGTTAAGTACCTATTTGGTTGCACCATGTCACTGCCGTTTCTAGCCAGTCTTTCCGCTATTGCATTGCCTTCAAGTCGCAGTCACCGGGAATCCACAGCAGTACAGATTGTTCTATGGAAAAGCCTATGTGAATCAGCTGCTGCGTCAAGTCTACAAACTGAGTATCTTTTGGGTTAACGATGCTTGTAGAACTGACAAAGCATCAATCAGAAAGACATCTCTGCTATATTTGTTGTGCTGTTGTCAATTAAAAAAAAAAACATGCAGCTAGAAAGGCATCTGCCTCTGCACTGTAACTGGATAAATATGAACCTAATGGTATGGATTAGTTAATTTTTAAACCATTTCGGCATTCGATGTATACTCTTCCTTCTCCGTCTATTACTGATGTCTTGGCAGAACCATCTGTATACACTCAAATCTAACTTTGGTGTGGATAAAGTCTGTTGATCTCTCTTTCATTAACTGTTACTCCACCTGATTCTGGTGACTCGATTAGGATTCGCGTAGACAGACTGGCAGGCTGCAATGGGCCCAGATTCGTTTTTGTTGTTGGGAGCGGCTTGTGTTGCATGTTAAAGGGGGAAAATCTTATCGGTAGAATAATCCTAGACGAACAGACAACAGAGCCCTGAACCACAGCGGACATAACAAGACTAATTCAGCGGTTCTTAAACCGAGAATCTGGGGTTGCCGATTTGCCGCAAAATTCGACTAATTAGAAGTGTTTTCTTCGAATGCTTGCCCCTACCTGATATACGAGGGACCAACAGACTGCACACACATAAGCCAGATCTTTAAAATAGATCTGCACACAAAACTTACGTTCTGGGACAAGATTAAAGTTCAAAAGTGGACGAACACCCGAATTTCTCGCTGGAATTTACAGCTGGTGAAAATCATGTCTGGTTATATTGACAGACAAAGAATAAAATGCTGTCTAGTGAGAATGCAGCCAGACTAAACTGCAGATAAAACATTTTACAGCAGAACATCTGGGAGGAAAGTGAAGAGATGGATAGATGGTGTAGCTGAAACCTGCAATAAAAAAAAAAAAAAAGATGAACAAATCCACCACCCTAGCCACCTGAGAAGTGCAAGACAAATACAGAAAACCACCTCACTGGGCTACAACCTGGTGTCGGTGAGACGATAAAAGATAAAGAAAAGAGCATTATATTACTAACCACGACTACTACTACTACTACTACTACTACTACTACTACTACTACTACTACTACTACTATTCTTTAACTATGAATGTCTTCAACACCCCCCCCCCTCCCCCCCCCTACCCCCGGCCACAGTTTTCTCCCATATTTTCTCTGTGTCGGAAAGCGATAAGACTACCTACTTAAAGAATACTCAACAAGACATTGCAATTGAAATTAGCTCTCGACAACACAAGGTTTCCCAGTTTAACGTTCACCCAAGTTGTCATCCATTAGCCAGCCAGAACCTCCGAGCAAGGCTGCCGAAGGTGGTACTTTGCTAATATTTTGGTCCTATTTTATCCTTGCCAGGAAGAACTGCACTTTTAGTGCTACGCCTTATGTTTGGGTACGTTTCAAAAATTATATATCAGTACTTTCAAATCTGGCATTGTGTTGTATCTTTAAAAAAAAATGTGACCTATCCAGTAAGTTAAAAAATCGCTCCTGTTTGAATGGGTTAGTTGCGTATAGGGCTGTACCGAATGTTCGCTTCGTATTCGCTTCGGGGCCGAATAGTGGACCTAATAACTGTTTGGTATTCGGCCGAATAGTTGCGGTCCGGCCGAATACGAATAGTGGTTACCTTACTCTCGTTTCTGCATACACTGTGATGGACTGAAATAACTCTCTCATTAACACAATAGTTGCTGTTGCCTTAGTCTGTCGTAGCGGGGGAAACTGCGACCCGGTTGCGTGGTACAAACTGCATAAAATGCCAACCGCAGTGTGTGTGCGTGTGTGTGTGAGTGTGTGTGTGTGTGTGTGTGTGAGAGAGAGAGAGAGAGAGAGGGGGAGAGAGAGAGAGAGAGAGAGAGAGAGAGAGAGAGAGAGAGAGAGAGAGAGAGATCATGCATTTTACGTTCTTTCAGGGTGTCTTCGCCCAAATCAAATTTGAAGATATTGCTAACGAGAACATGAAGGTGCGTTTAAATTACATCAAACGAACGGCCTAGCGAACGATGGTTTTGAAAGAGGCGGGAGCCCGAAGACAACAAATCACAGACATCAGAAGGAGACAGTCGTCATTATTCAGTCATGTTATGAGAAGAGGGAAAATGGAACATTTGGTGACCACTGGACAGATCTGTGGAAAAAGGGATAGAGGAAGACAACGATAGAATATTCTTGACTGTCTTGTTGCATGGCATGGAGGTGTGTCAGCAGACGAACTGAAACATGCTGCAAGAGATAGCAGATTGTGGAGAGGCATAATCGCCCACCCCAGTCGGCAAGGCACCTGATGATGATAATACACTATTCGTATTCGTATTCGGCCGAAAAGGGAAAATCACTATTCGGTACAGCCCTATTTGCGTATCCTTTACAGGACTTTGCAGAACCAACCACCTGGCTGTTGTGTGGTTTTTCTAGGCAAATTTACGTCCAGTAGTTTGCCAATGCTTTCTAAACGGTAAGCTTTCTTGATACCACTGTCAAAACCAATGCAGGGCGCACGCCCCGCAGCTGGGATCGGCATTACGAAGCGTTCCCTCTTTGAATACTTCATCAAAAAGTGCATTAAAGAGATTAAAGTTATTGCTCTAGGACATTAACTGCACCAGCTAGAAGCCGCAACAACAGCTCTATATAAAAAAAAAAAAAACTGACCGGATAAAGAAATTCAATTGTTATAAAACTGAATCCATATATATATATATATATATATATAAAAATGTGTGTGTGTGTGCGCGCGTGCATGCGTGCGCGCACGCGCGTGTGTGTTTTTAACGTTTTAATTTTTGTAAATTAAAAAACATCAAACATTTGGTACCTTTGCCAAAAAAAAAAAAAAGTTTCATCAGCCCTGCTCCCGAGCAAGGATCATTCCAGCCGAAGATGGAGCGAGGAGAAGAAGGGAGAGCGCAGATGCGAGCTCGAGTTCGTGTCTTGTTAACGGTCGTTTCCAAGCGGATAGGACTTTCCGGTCTCGAAGTCTCCAGACGGCCAGTCGAGCTGGGGTTATCGCGATATTAATTGGTGCAAATTGTCCCTAATGAGGGACAGACGTTTCTCCCGTCCTCCCGCGGGGACGGATTATTAAACATGATTAAGTTATTATAGAGTTTTGGTTTTCTATTTATTTCTCACCTCATTTCCGGGGGTTCCCCTCTCTTTTAGCATTTGTATAACGTATTTATTTTCTGGTAAAGCTTGACAATGAAGAGAGACTGGCGCTGTAGCATGCTGCCTCTGAGGCCGAAAGTCGTCGGTTCGCTTCTTTTTCTTTTATTTCACCCCATCTCGAGGACCACGATAATTCGTGGGGAATTTCCGGGAAAGTCCAATAATATAGGGGTGTTAGAGTGGTAAATGATTACAGACTTAACCCCCCCCCCCCCCCCCACCTATAATATTGGACTTTTCAGGGAATTCCCTACGAAATCTCGGTGTACACGTGATAAGATGAAATAAAAGAAAATAGAGGTTAGTTTTAATCAGCAACTACAGACTAATATTAAATGTTGAATGCTGAATCGACATAACAGCACTCGGGACACTACCATAAGTGAAAAGAAAAGAAAAAAAAAGGGAAAAAACTCCGGCTATCGATAATCCGCAGTCCCCCAATATTGGGGAGTAGTCAAAAAAGAGAAGAGCAAAGAAGACACCGGAATGATAACATCAAGAAATGGACAGGACTACGTTATCATACACTTATTTATCAAGCGGAATACGGAGAAGGATGGCGGGTTTTATGTGCTAGTGCTTCTATCAATACACCCCCACGGCCCGATGGGTCAAAGGTTATGTTATGTTATTCCGCGGTCAGTAAAGTTAAAATAGAAGCTTTTGAGCAGAAATCCTGTAGAAAGTTTCTTACAATACCATGGATCAAAAAGAAAAGATACACTGACATCTTAAAAGATCTGAACATCAAGGCAGATTGGCTGGTAAACAGCATCTTGTCCTGGAAACTGAAACAGTTAGAATAATTTTTTTTTTTTTTTTTTACGTATCCAGAAACCATAAGTTGTAAACCCTTTGGCTCGGTACTATGGATATCGCAACCCTTCGGCATTGATTCCATTATAGGTACCGTTAATCTGGGAGAAATGTGGCTTTTCTGCCTACCCCCGGGAGTGAACCCGGACCACAAGGAGTTCGTCACCCGGCCGCCGCGAAAGTCAGGTTTAACCAACTTCGCTAGAGAGCCGGGCGTTAGAATAAATAAAACGCTAAGGCGGATAGGAAAGAATAAAAGCAGAAAGCGTGATACCAGGAAAGATTGGCAGGGGTGCGAATGGCACCTTCCTTGTTTTGAAAAAAAAAAAAAAAATCGCCAAGTTAAACCAGCATCCCCGAAAGGAAAGGAGGAACACGTGGAGGGAGGAGGGGGCCTTTGATTACAATCCAACCAGGCAATAGACGTCAAATGGTTTGAACAACAGTTCAACATCATCCCACGCGGGTAGTAACCCATAAGTGCCCCGTTCTTCTTCTTACTTAAGGCCGAGTCCGAAGAAGCTAAGCACAGTGCACAGGCTCTGTAGCCCCAGCGAGGATCCTGACATACTTTGGGTAGATTTTTAACTTTAAAAAAATGCCCTGGCAGCGCTGTTAGGCTACTCTTTTCGATTTCCAACTGCCAAGGGATTTTTTTTACGCGCGTAACGATGTACACAGACGTCCGATCTCACTACCCAGAGACCAAGGGGAATTACTAGGTCCAAGTCCAAGTGAAAAAAATCCCAGCACTTACCGGGGATTGAACCCGAAACATTTAGCACTCGAGGTGGACATCATGCCTCGAATGACACAGACCCCTATATGCGTCATATAAGATAACGTTGTTCGCCATCAAGAAGTTTGGTTAGCTGTCAGTTGGGCCATGAAAAAGGTACCCCAATTTTGATGGGCCACGGTGGTAAAAAGGCTTGAAGAACACTGGTCTATATCATCCACACTAAACATCTACACTCCCTTTCAACGTCCTCCCAAGTTAGATCAACCCTCGTCGCTCCATATAAGCTTTCACAGTGATAGACCAGTCGCCTGACCCAACCCTGTCTCTCACACAAAGCACCGCCTACATACTCCTTACGACAGCCCGGAGAAAAGCCATCGCCTTGTTACGGAATGAATACTGATGCCATTCCACCAATTTCCCCCTCCGTTAGGCCTGATTAGGGTCGCTAGAGGACTCGGCAACTGGACAGCCATGTCGCTGCTGATTGGCTGCTTAACATAGGATTTAACCCAATTTCCGGTCATCGAAGAGAAGACCGTTCAAATGGAGCCGGACGGTTAAAACAGCCAAGGAGTTGAGTGAAAACACTTGAGGATTCTGGACAAAAACGGAGTGTGGCAGAGCCAGGAAATGCCGACAGACTCCACTGACCATTCACAAAGTCATGCCTGTTTGGTCGCCAGATTATTGAAATAATTTTCTCTGCAGCTGTCACGACTAGCGGATCTTGTTCTTCACAGCTGGAGATTTTCTGAAGTGAAAAGTGGCTGGGCAAAGAAGATTAACTCTTTAGAAATTGAGAAAACACAATGCTTGCAGCATTCATTAGCATCTTCTCTCCTCCCCCCCCCCCCACACCCTCTTTCTGACCAAGTCCTTCACCTTAATATCTCAAATATCAAATTGCCTTTCCCTTTCTGTGATGTAGATGCTAAATGTACGCTTGCGGATCCAAACGTCGTGGGTTCAGATCCCAATGGAGCCGGACTGTTTTTATAATGAAAATGGTTCCCAGGTCGACCAAGTCTTAAAATGATACCAGGTAAAGTTCTGGGAAGTAAAGGCTGCAGGCTTGATATTGACCACCACATCACCCATCGACTGCTCTATAAAATACAGGTCTAGCCCTATATACCCAATATGCCTAAAGACGTGCAGAAGTATTTATGTATTTCCGATGCCTCGCTGTTGTTTCTGACACCTTTTAGTCTTCCCAGACGTTCATGTCATATTGTGCTATGAGGAGTCATGGGACTCACAGATCATGACGATGGCGAGTGTGACTAGCGCCACAGGATAAGGACAGTGATGAAGTTCCTCCTTTCTATAGCTCAAAGCTCGGGCAGTATTGCAGAGACCACATGTTGACTATTTTTGATGATTCCCGTCTTGGCTTGCCTTGTTTACTCAAAAGGACAGGTAGCACCATATTTGGAACCAAGCAAGCTGCAGAAACTGCCGGATCAAAATAACAGTGACACCTCTCTCAAATAAATATAACACTATTGTCTGGACGAAGGTGCCAACAACAACGTTATTTAGAGCTTGAAGTAAAAATAAAATACCCCTTTCTACGCCTTCAGGCACACGGTGGGTGATGTGGTCAGCATCCCCGCCTTTACTTCCCAGGTCTCTACCTGGTACCCATTCAAGGCTGGGTCCACCCTGGCAGCCAAGGTAATCCCCCCCCCCCCCAACACACACACAAATAAAAAAATTCTCGAACCCACATCCTTTATATCCAGAGGCGAGCATCTAGCAACAACACTTCGGCAGCTGAGAAAGAGCCTTTACACCATTCTATCCCACACAATCCTTTTGGTACCGTGTACCAATTAAAAGAAAAACTCAACTTAAAATGTTTAATTCTCATGTCGTACTTTTGTACGAAGCAGAAACACGGAGAACAACTTAGGCAATTACTAATAAACTACATATATTTATTAACTGGTGCCTGCGCAGAATAGAGGGAATTAAACGGTATGAAAGAATCACTAATGTAGAGCTTTGGGAGATAACTAAGCAAGCTTCAGTAGACCAAGAGGTGAAGAAAAGACGCTGGTGTTGGATAGGACACACACTGAGAAAACTGGAGAACATCATAACTAGAATTCTTTGCATTGGAACCCACAGGAGCATGGGAATAAAGGCAGGCCAAAAACACATGGAGAAGGAAGCTGGAGAAGGAAGTTAGAAAGATGGGGAGAGCTGCATACATAGCAAAAGACAGAATGACAGCGTGAGCTGGTTGAGGGCCTATGCTCCATTGCGCGCTAGAAAGGTAGAAGAAGACGAAGAAGACCTGTCCTTACCCAAACAGAACTGCAGGTTACCCCTGGCTGGCGTAGCCTTTGATGGTACCCTGATTATAACTCCTATGGAGGTCGAACCGGCTATCTCGGATCTGCCTTGCTGGTCTGCCTTCCACACTGAGATTTCTAAATCTCAGGAGGGTATGGTAAATCTTTAAATAACAGCTCAGAGGGGACAAACCAATCGATCGATACAGTGTAGATGACCCAGCCAAAGAGGCTCCTAGGCCAGTCTTCTCAACATCTGTGCTAGGGTTGCTCTTGGGTGTCTATGTTTTCTCCATCTGATTGTTTCTTATTTCAGTGCCTCTTTTGTGATTCTTGTCCCCGCTAATGTAAAACATTCACCTGCATACATAAAGACCAACAATATGCCACCATGAGTCTAAAAAATATAATGTTTTCTCTGTGTTTGGGATATGGGTGTTACTCTGATTACTGATATCACGGACATATACAAACGTAGATACACATATACATATGCTGGCAAACATACGTACACACAGAAATAGATACACACATACACACACACATAAAATACAAATATATATACATCCATGCATAGATACATGAATACATACATACATATATCAATAAATATGTATATGTAAGCTTGCCTGCATCCATACAACTTCATATACACATGCATACATACATGGACACACACATACATATACACATCCTTACATATGAACATATGTAATAAATGTAATTATTTACATACAAGGACACATACACACATACATGTATACATTATATAACAGGTAATTAATGTAATTACATGCATACACCTGTACATAGTGTATGAGTAAATATAGCATTATATACATCAAATGTTAGAAATTGCCACATAAATAGAATAAATACTTGGCACAACTCCTGAAAAGGCAACTGTTGTTAACATGTCACAGTTAGTCAGATAAGTACTTGTGGCTGTAAAAAAACCATCTTTATACTGTTAACATGTTTGTAACAACTGTGCTGTGTCCGCAGCAAAGGGTGGTTGCAGTGGGCTGTCTGTTTCCTGTGTTGGTTCCGGAGCCCTATTTTAGGGGGAAAAACATAAAAGAGACCTTTTCCCTAACAAGGATGTTACAACATCTAACTAACCAGAGGTGTTTCTTTCAAAGTCAGTGTGCATCAGCCTCAGAGGGAAGAAACGAACAGTCTGATGCAAATAAACCAGATCTGTAAAATAGATGGGCACACACAAAAAAGTTCTGGGTCAGGACCAAAGTCCAGGAGAAATTAATTCTTGGTGATTACATCAGAGTGACGCTGTCTGTTGCTTGGGCGTTGCTAGGTTTGATCCCAGCTGCAGGTGACTGGGCAGCAGACCGCCTAGTGCTGGTTTCGACAGTGGTTTCGAGAGTCAACTGTTCAGGAAGCAATGGCAAACTACTGCAGGTACATTTGCCTAGAAAAAGCACAACAGCCAAAAAATGTGGAGGTTGGTTTTGCAACATTCTGTAAAGAATAAGCAAATTTCTTTTTTTTGTTTTTTAATCTACCAAATGAGCTCACTGAAAGATTTACCTTTGAGAACAACCACATATTTCAGACTTGTAACAGTATATTATTCACCAACTGTGATAACATAACATATGTCTGGAAATAAAAAGCTGATTACATTTATAAACAGTGACGACCTCAAAATGTCTTTAAAATATAACCTGGTTAAAATAATCAAGTGTGAAAACATAAAAATCAAACTGTCTAAGATTCAAATTTTGGTTCCTTAATAATATCCTACCCCAGATGATGCCTCAGGACAGTCCAACATTTTAGAGGGTGGTAAGACTGGGTTTCCCCGCTTTCTGATGCTTTTAACGACCCCAAAACATCTAGAACAGGGCCTAATCCTAACCCACCTTTGCCCCATGAGAGAGTGCAGCCTAGGTCCCATGACTGCATGCAGCCTAGGTCCCATGACTACATGTGGCCTATCTATCACCCCCTGAAATATTAGTCTGTCCCGTGACCTGTAGATATCCCCTGTATGTGGTAGGATATTAATATATCACTCACATTTTTTCTTCTTGTAAAAATCATCTTATGTGTTGATTTCGACTCTCCAGGCTGCTAGGCAAGGCTTAAGTCATCCTTGCCACTAAAACAGTTGCAACCCTAGATGGCAAACCTGCAGGAAAAATCCCAGATCCCTATTCAAAGTCCAAGAAATTACCTTTTCTTCTTTTGTTCGCTTCAATTAGATTGCCTACAAGTTGCAACGTTGACAAACAAATTATAATTAGAGAACCCGTAATGGTTACACTATGTACTTCCCTGGTGTACTCTGCAATTTTATGCAGGTAAGGAAAAACTTACATACAGCACATACACATTTTGATTAACACACAGATATATATATATATTTTTATAAAGTTAACAACAATGGCGACTGCAGAAAAGAAGTCAGTGACAGCCTCCTTTCAATAATACTCAGAGACTAAACAGCAAGAAGAAACTATGGCACAGTACCTGCAAGCCAGTTAAAGTAAAAAAAAAACCAATCTATGGAGATCATGTATTTTTCCCATTGGCAACTTATGGATGGGAGTCAGGACCTCCTACTCGGTAACTGAAGGCAACAATTGAAGCCTTTGAAATAAAATGCTACAATACAATTCTTAGAATACCATGTACCAAGAACACACAAACAAAACACTGAGATCCTGCATAATCTAAGTATCGAGGATGGAGAACTGGCTTAACAACAGCATCCTGTCCTGAAAGTTGAGGTATTTTGGCCGTGGTAAATGTCACAGTGGCCTGGAGAGAATAGTGATGGAGGGGACAGTATTTAGAAATGAGGCAGAGGCAGACCTAGGCCAAGGTGGATAAGGACACTGAAGATGTACTGGCTATGAAAGCATATAGGGCTTGAGAATGTGTGACAGAGATAGAGAGAGAGTGGGGAGGGGGGGGGGGAGGGAGAGTTTCACACATGCCTGGAAGAGAGTCATGTTCTGTAAAGGACCTGCTCATTGATTTTATATTTATATTTATGTGTGTGTGTGTGTGTGTGTATATACAACATATAGTTGTGTGTGCATACACACACACACACACATATGGATGTGAGTTGTGGACTATCTCCCAATACTGAAGAAAGAGAATAGGGGCTTTTGAGCTGAAAGATACTCAGAATTTCTTGGACAAAGAAGAGGAGAAATACTGACATTTTGAAAGATCTGAACATCAAAGAAGATTGGCTAATAAACAGCATCCTGTCTAGGAAGCTAAAATATTTTGGTCATATCAAGTGTCACAACGGACTAGAAATTTTGTTAGCAGAATGCATAGTACCAGGAAGGAGGGGCAGGAGCTGACCCACATGAAGATGGGCACAGGAGCTGTGACTCCCTGGAGTATGAAAGTACATGAGGCGGGAGAGCTGGTGAGAGACCAAGTTTCTTTCAGGCAGACCGTGATGAGAGCGACATTCTGCAAAGGACCTGCTACATGATGATACACATACATATATATATGTTTACATTTTTTATTCTTTTGTCAACCTCTGCTTTGTGCCACAGTTTAACAGACGACAGGTAGCCAAGCCAGGGAACGCTCAACTGCTTGGTATGCTGTTGTCAAGTCTTAGCTTGCCAGTGATTCCTTCAATCCAGTTTATTCTCTCTCTACCTCTCGGTTGTTCTATTTTCATACTGCAAGTTCTTGCTTCTAGCATCATCGGATTATGTATGTATGTATGTATGTATGTATGTATGTATGTATGTATGTATGTATGTATGTATGTATGTATGTATGTATGTATGTATGTATATGTATATATGTATGTATGTATGCATGTATGTATACCTGTGTGTATGTAGTTGTATACACACACACACATATACATATGCACATATATACATATATCAATAAATATATAGTACATGGGGGTGGGTGAGGCTTTGGAGAAAAATGTGATGACTGGGAAATCAATGGTAGAAGAAGGAGAGGCGGACCAAGAGAGATGTTGATGGATGGACTGCGATGGTGGCACTGAGAGCTATCATCGTAGAACCGATCCAAAGGACAGGGGGCCGAGATCTGTGGAGATGCATGTATCCGTATACCAGTCAGCAGAGCACGTGATGGTGATGATGATGACGATGTACATAATTAGCTCTGTATAAATAACTTTTTAAAAACAATTCTTGTTCCAAAAAAAACAAACTAATGCCTGCTAGCAAACCCCAGTTATAAACTCTTTAAAGTTGAGCAGAGTAATCTGTACATGTGAAAAAACAAAAAAAGTAATATTTTAAATTACATACTCTAGCTTTTCTTACATGTTTGATTTGCTAAATTACAACTTCTTCTTCTGCCTTTCTACCCCCCCAGTGGAGCCTAGGCCCGCAACCAACTCATGCCAAGTTGTTCTTTTCTTCACTATTACATGGAGCTCTCCTAATGTTCTTCCCATCTTTCTAACTTCATTTTCAAGCTCTCTTCTCAATGTGTTTTTTGGCCTTCCTTTTTTTTAATGCTCCTGTAGGTTCAAATGCAGAGGCATTCTAGTTATGCTGTTCTTCTGTTTTCTCAGTGTGTGTCCTATCCAATGCCAGCGTCTTTTCCTTACCTCTCGGTCCAGTAGAGCCTGTTTAGTTCTCTTCCAAGGCTCTACATTAGTTATTCTATCATACTATTTAATCCCTTCTATATTGAGCAGGCAGAATTACAACTGCTGTAAAACTACAACTCAAGTGAACGAAAGACAATATCTTAAAAATGCAAATGGCACTTATGATGTATGCTTGTGTGCACATACACATTTAACCACTTAAATGTTAGTTATCCTGTGCAATTTTCTTTAAAAAAAAACTTGTAAATGGTAAGGTATTGGAAAATACAGCTCTCGGGCAGAAGTTATTGTATGAATGAATCAAGACATGACATAAAGCACTTGGCTTATTCTCAAATGTACTCTGGAAAGGTCACGGGTAGTGAGCATAATTTGGATCTTTTCTCCAGGCTACGCCGGCATAGTGGGTAACGAAAAGGTAGACAGATTGGCTGGATCTGCACCACTGGGTGGTGAATTAATACAAGGCAGCTGTGGTCAAGGCCCTGTGGAAACAAGCAACGTAATCAGTAGAAAAACAAAATTATTATGGCCTGGGGAGAACGAGGCACCAGGGTGTAACCAAAGAGTCTGGCTGGCTCAGACTACACTCAGAGAAAAGGCAAGACAGACATATAACCGGATTGTGGCTGGTACTATCAATGTTGGAACTCTGCGCTGGCTGCTGAAGATGAGGACAGAGCAAGCATGGGAATGCCCCGAGTGCTGTGATGTAAATTCCTGACTCAACTGTACTCTGTCCCAGTGGCACGGGGTGCATGTAGAGGCGGTAATTATAACTCCCACTTCCCATTGAAAAGATACATGAATTATTTTACTATTTATTATTGCTGATTACTATTTATTTTAAAAAACCCACTCAGTTTACCAGCCCCTAAAGCTTGTTTAGAGTATTACCACAGCAAAAAGATTTCTTCGTTTATGGTTTATTCAACGGATCAACGTCATAGCATGCGGGTATAACCCATAAGAGCTCAGTTTTACTTCTAACTCAAGCCTGAGTCTGAAGAATCTCAGCGCAGTGCACAAACTCCGTCTTTCCTTCAAAGTTAGTGTGCATGTGCCTGAGGAGTGAGGAACCAATAATCTGCATACAAATAAGCTAAATTTGTTTTTTTTTTAAATCACTCAAGTTCTGGAACAAGACATAAGTGGATGAACAACTAGAACTTTCCACCAATGTTTGTGGTAAATGAAGAAAAACTTTCAAACATAATACTAAAACAAAAAAAGCAAAAACACACATGTGTCCTTGATTGGATTTTAGGGCCATATTCTAGGGGTAAACAAGAACAGACCCTATTGCCCTTTAACTAGCAAGCATGTCATACAAAGTGGCTTAATGCAAGAATGCTCAAAGGTGGATGTTAGGGTCAAAAAAGCACATATATCAGAGTCTAGCTGTAAACCACAACAAAACATGGCAACTGCCCTTTTAAGGGGAAATGCAGAAAAAGAAGAAGAAGAAGAAGACCACATCAAGAAGAACTATCAGCATCCTGTGCTAAAAGCAAAGGAATCTGAGAACAACGAAGCTTGGACTCAACCTCGGTAGCATTGCTGTTTCTGGCTAAAAAACAAGAATATTGCAGCCTAGCTGAAAATACAACAAAACAAAACAGGGAACCTGATCTTTTAAGGATGGATGTAGAAAAAAGAAGATGAAGAAGAAGAAGAAAAAGAAGAAGATCACATCAAGAAGAACTATCAGCATCCTGTGCCAGAAGCAAAGGAATCTTAGAACCACTGAGCTTGGAGGGCACCTCGGTCGCATTCCCGTTTCGGTTACTCTTCATTTCAGCTGACTCTACAACACCCTGATGTTGATCCACAATATTCGAGTACTCTCCCAGCTTTGTGTTTTTGTTGGAGCACAAAATCTTGCTGGCGCCAGCCACAAACACACCTCCCACAAGAACGATGAAGATGGCACTGAAAATATCTGCAAAACAAATGACAGAAGACATAACTATTATTAATGCTGATATTAGGAATTGATCAGATTTGTCCTCTTCAGGCAGATACCTAAAGGTTTATCAAACCATTCTGAGATTTGAAACAACATCTCAATGTGGGCGGCAGATCTTAGAAACCCTGTTCATCCTCTAAAGATGTTACAATTAGGGAACACGTGGCGGTGACACCAGCTAGGTGTAAACGGGGGGGGGGGGGGGGGGGGGGGGGGGGGGGGGGGGGGGGGGGGGGGGAGGGGGGGGGGGGGGGGGGGGGGGGGGGGGGGGGGGGGGGGGGGGGGGGGGGGGGGGGGGGCTGAGTGCTAGAGGCTCCAGGTTCAAACCCTGGCAAGGGCTGGGATTTTTTCACGTGGACTTCTAGTAATTTTCTCTGGTGTCTGGGTAGTATGAGAACGGACGCCCGTATGTGTTGTTGCACATGTAAAAAAAATCCCTTGGCAATTGGAAATCGGAAAACAGTAGCCTAATGGCACTGTCAGATTCCATGCAGGATGAATTTTTTGTTATTTTGATGCCAACCCGGGTGTGGGGGTGGAGAGGCTCATATGACCTGACGGTTAAACGAGGTTTCCGGGACCTGTCCCCAGTGATTCTCATCCGAATGGGGGCACTTTATGTCACCGGGTGTTTATCGCTGGATGGATGTCCTGGTGTGGTAAAAAGTCAGTCAGTCAGTTTTGTTTTGTGCTACAATACATACTGATGTAAGTCTGTAGTAATGTACTGACAGAAAACAGCGAACTATGCCTGGCAAAAAAGTATGAAATGCATTGTCTGGACCTGTATTATTTAAATTCAAGACAATAAAACATTATTTTATAAATTTTATAAACCAACTGGCAACTAATGGGTGACGTGGTCAGAATCACCACAGTGACCTTTACTTCCCAAGAAAGTTCCTGCCGCCATTTTGAGACTGGGTCAACCTAAGAGCCATGGACAATTTTGGGAAGAAAGAAACACAACTCTCTCAACAGAGACTTCAACCCTAGACCTATGGGCCAGAAAGACAGCAACCAACCACTATGTCTCAGCATAAGAAAATTGGGCCAAAGTATAGATATCTGCCTGCTTTGTCTCATGTAGCAATTGACCTTACCTAAACCCTAATGACTTGTAATCAGTATGGGACAAAGATATGACCTACCACTTGTGCATGTTTAGTGCATGCTACATAGATTGTAAGCATTCAGATAAGGATTGTTGTGCTATTATAAAATCACACTGCTTATAGGAAAGATTTTTTTTAAAATTCTCATTTCCTGTTTTACAAATGAAGACTATTTTGTGCAATCTTTCTCTGTCAATTTAGATGAAAAATAGAATTCTCAAGAGGTAACAAATTCTGCGTTTACATCCATTTTACTGGCCTAATAGTGTGTAGCTGGTTGTTCCTTGCACTTTGACTTCAAAGGAACCCCCAGTTAGTCAACTACTATGACATGCTTGTTGGGGAGACTGTGGGTCTATTCTTGTTTTCCCAACAATGGGGCCTAGAACCCACACAGGAAATGCTGGTTAGATATGCAGGACTCAGGACTGAAACTGTGTATGTAAATGGAGAGAGAGAGAGAGAGAGAGAGAGAGAGAGAGAGAGAGAGAGAGAGAGAGAGAGAGAGAGAGAGAGAGAGAGAGAGAGAGAGAGAGAGAGAGAGAGAGAGAGTGAGAGAGAGAGAGAGAGAGAGAGAGAGAGTCTATGACACACTCAAGAAAATATACCCAGGACATACGTGTCATCAATTATTTAAGTCAATGCAGAAATCCATGAATACGAACAAATACAGTGCAGACCTGATAAGGAGAACTCCCTGAGGACCCAAGAAAAGGTTCTTCTTATCAGAAATTCATCTTATCCTGATAAGTGTTCAAGCAAGAAACATTGCAGGGGATAAACAAATTGTTTTTCACAACGGAAATTCATCACGTCCCAGATCGCCTTTAGCGGCTGCACTGTATTACCACTCATTTTGATTACCAAGACATGCCAGTTTCGAAGAGACCTCTTCTTTTGCATTCACCCTCAAAAGGGTGGAAGCCATGCTGTATTGTGGTTTACAGCTAGGCTGTGATATCTGTGCCTTTTCGCCAAACATGTCCAATGTCCGTAAAACCCTAATTTGTCTTTTGGCCCAGGTCACCTGATTTAAGCAAGTCCTTAATTATTCGCCTTTTACTACCTACCTGCTGATAAAATGCAGTGTGCCGATTCTCTCCCCCTCCAATGAGGCCTGAGAACCCAAATGGGGAATGCTGACATCTTTCTGTTTTTCTTCCAGACGATAATGTATGAGGTGGCATGGGACTCACTGGCCATGGTGGGGGCGATCGTGTCAAGCAAGAGTTCCCTACATTCCAAGACCAATTAAGGCAAAGGATGAAGTTCCTTCCCTCCATCGCACACAGCCTGGGCAGTATTGTAGAGATCCGATGTTGCCCATGCATCAAGATCCCTCTCTTCTGGCCTGCCCAATTTACTCCAGGAAAGGATAATCCAGTATGTTTCTACAAAGCACACTGCAAAAAGGTGCCAGATCAGAAAAGCAGTGCTCTATCTGTCTGCCTGTCAAAGCTTCCCTTAAAAAACAGCTGCCAACCAAAGCTAAGGACCTGGTCTGCCCTGTTATAAGACTAGACACCTCCTCTGTCCCCTCCCTCCCCCCCTCAATACGCCCCTCTGACTGAAGCCACTGGCACAATATGGGATGCCAGGTCTTGTATATGCTACCCAATATTTGGCGTTAACAGAAGACAGGCAGTACCGGCTACTGTTATATGGTAGCTCAGTCATATCTGACGAAGAACTGACATATGAGGAGTGATGATGGTGATAGTGATGATGAAATGTCATACTTATACTCACATGTGGTAATTAATATTCTATAATCTTCTGCAGCCATCACCAACAACTCCGAGACCACCGCCAGGCTACCGTTGTTTGAGGCTGGGGTCAGTCCCAACAAATGGCACATCAAAGGGTAGACATCAACATTGTCAAAGGTATCCACTGAAAAATTATGCTTGAATGATGGACCCATGGCCAGAAAAAATGGGTGCATGTCTTGAAGTGTGTTGTCATAGCCATGATCACCCTCTATGATGATAAACAAACAATGAAAACAACAAATCTGAATTTGTTACCATTATAATAAGAGCAGGTATTACAGCAGCTTTCTTGAAGCTTAATCTCAGAAGGCTTAGGTCACTGGGTCACACCTGGAGAATGGAGGATGGTGGAGTCACTAAAGACATCCTCTATGGTCAATTACAGCTGGGTAGAAAATGTTGAGGACGAAATCTACTACAATGTAAAGATGTGTGCAAGTGGGACATGACTGATACATGTATCAACGTGGATTTGTGGGAACAAAATGACATGGACTATGTTGAGTGAAGGAGACACATCAGGAAGGGAATGAGATTGAAAGAAGAAATGATTGCATTGAGTGTCTGAGAAGAAACAGACTAAACACAAATGATTGTAACAATGGTCCTGAAACCCCCTGCTATAATTGTGGAAAACTTTTCTTAACGTGGGCGGGTCTTGCTAGTCACACTCGCCATCACTATGACCTGTGAATCCCATGCCTCCTCAAAGCACAATATAGGACTATCGTCTGGAAAGACAGAAAGGTGTCAACAACCATTACAATATCTCTAACCATCTTTACATCCCAGGACATTTTGTAGCACCTATGTTTTACCACAGTTGAGGATTAAAGCTGAATCACCGTCTTACTAGTCAAACACTCTCAGATTACACTTCTTCTTCTTAGAGAATCACCGTCAGTAAACTCCAGTCGACAGTTCTAGTTATTCATCTACTTCTAAACTCTTGTTTTGTTCCAGAACTTGAGTTTTGTGTGCACACCTATTTTACAGATCTGGCATATTTTTTGGCAAACTGTTGGTTCCTTGCCTCTCAGGCAGATGCACTGCAAAAAAGAAACACCCCGATTAGGGATAGTTTAAAACATGATTGTTGGGGGAAGGGATTAGGGGGTCTACTCCCCCAAAATGAGACCCCAGAACCAAATAAGATCACATGACACACACAAAAAGCACAAAAGAGACAAGAAACACTGAAAATCAACATTATACCGTGCAAAAAAGGAGCATATAGAACTCTCTCCACAATGCTAGCATGATGACAATATTATGTTAGATCCATATTTTTAGAGCGACTGATCTCATGGAGGAGACCCGGTTTCAAACCCTTAGCACGATTGGGGATTTATTTATAGTGGGGGGGGGGGGGGGGGGAGAGTATAAATATAAAACTGGAACCTGCACAGTCCATGGCAACAGCACCAGCCATGCAGCCCTAAATATTTAGGCTCAAAATCACCCTCCCCCCCCCATCTACATCGCAAAAAGTGGTTAGTTAAAACAGGCAGTAATGCTATACTGGTACTCAATGGGTTCATTGCTCGTTAAGAGATCATCTTCATCACACATGGAACATGATCATAAGTGCTCTTATCTCCTCCTGAGTATGCCTCCAAGTATTTTTAGGCTAACAACTCCCATTCTGTTCTGGCTGATGTAACGACAGCTGGCTTCTGCATGGTTTTCCTCACATTTCCAATTTGTATACCTAGGGTATACAGTCTATTCAGTGAAAAATCATTTTCCACGAAAGTGAAAGTCTCACAGTGTTTAGTCTCTCGTATGGCAGTGATAATGTCTATCTTGTCTACATATAGCCCACTCCTGATAGTCGCACTTCCGGCCAGGGTGTCTGCTCTCTCACTGCCTTTCACACCCTGGGACAAAAATGAAGGTGATTTTGTGAAACCCTGCATGCTGTGACAGATGGAGCCACTGTTTCAATGAGTAATGTTGTCAACATCATACTGTCTTTACTTCCCAGGATATTCTTTGATACTCATTTTAGGCTGGGTTGACTTAAGTGCTCTTGATAAATAATACAAACTCACTTTCATGTGGATTTGAACAAAAGACCGGTTTGGAGGGTAAGCAATCTACTGAGGCTCGATAATGCAATAAGCCAGAACAGAAAACCAAAAGCTACTCAGTTAAGCACATTTAGCAAATGTAGCTAAGGATGGCTGCTAAATTGGAGGACTGAGCATGCTTTGGAATGACCAGTCTGTAGTTACACTGACTGCCGTAACATAACAAGGGTTCTCAATAATCACAAACTGTCATTACTGTCTGTTTTACCACTTTTATGACGGTGTAGCCGGGGGTGGGGGGGGGGGGGGGGGGGACTGGAGCTTGATGATTTAGGGCTGTCTTGCTAGTGCTGTCGCCATGGACTGTGCAGATAAGAATTTATAAATTTTTTCTCAGCAGAAAAACTCTATCGCCTTACCGGGTGGCAAACCCGGGTCGCAAGAGTCCAATGTTGTAACTGCTCAGCCAGTGGCTGCACCTCAAAAAGCATTTAAATTAGATACTAGAATAAATAAAAACTGAGGAAAAGGAACCATTTTGCTTTGTAAAGAGAATCTGGAGAAACTTTTCAGGGAAAGCAGATTCTGGGGAAAATGAAAGAGAATCACCAGAGTCTAGACGAGTTACTGATTTACTGATTTCAGAAACAACATCACAGCATACCGGGCATACCCATAAATGCTCTGTCTCCAGCAGCAAATCTCAAGATGCTGATACTGACTGTTCCATAAAAATCACTCTGGCTGGACACATCATTCTCCTCTCATACCTCCTTTCTTGCCAGACCCACCCACAGCGGATAGATGAATTAAGATTACACAACAATGAAATCTGAGACAGTTAAACTTACTCTCCCATTGCTGACATACTCCTGTGCAAAATGAGAATGTATCAGCAGCAACAGCCACAACTGGAGATATACGTCTATTGTTTGTGTAATGGAAATGCGCAGGCACTTCTTCTCGTTTGTAAACAGTAAAGTTACCATGAATTTTTGCCCCTGCAGTCAAATTTTGATAAATCTCCTCTAATTTTCCTGAAAGAAATATGAAAACATATTGGTTTATTGAATAATACTGCATGTGTATGGCCAGCTTCTTACGACTGACTGCTTCCCGCAATGAGAAACTTGCAATTCTGGTGGCAACTGTTGGTGTTGGCATCTTTAGCAGCTGCTTAATGCATTTACTCCTTGTGCATGTTTTTTGGAGCATAAAATCATTCAATGGAAAAATGGAAGATAGAAGAAATAAGATAAATCAAATCACTGGACAAACTGTCACCAGTATTTTTCTTCTTCTTCAGCATTTTGAGCCCTTGAGGTTCATTGCTGCAGATATCACCCGCCTCCATTCATCTCTCAGGTTGGCCTTCTCTTTCCAGTTGGTGACATTATCTCTCCACCGACCTCTTGGTCTTGGTCCGCCTCTTGGTCTATGACCATTCATCTGCTTTGTGTAAACAATTTTTACTTCTCTGTCAACTGACATTCTTTCAATATGCCCAAACCATTTCAGTCTATTAGCTCTCATGATGATAATGATCAGAGGTGATTTAAACAGATTATGAATTTTGTTGTTGCTTCTTACTCTAAATTTCCCCGTTGTTCGCATCTTTGATGGGTCCAAAGATTTGTCGTAAGAGTTTTCGAAAACCTGTAATAAGGCTTCACCAATATTGGAGAACAAATATGAAACAACTGACATCAAAACAGCTCTATTCAATACAGTAGTTTTGCCAGTATTACGTCACCAGTGCCAAACATGGACATTAACAACAGGAAAAAAAAAAGAGAAATTGAAACAACAGGTTGTATCTTATATGGTTTGGGTTGTGAACTGCAGATAACAGAATATGGCTAGTTGCCTGTTGCTAGAAAACTTATGGTGCCTTACATGTTTAACTGTGTGTGCAACTGCTGTTTCGATCCACAGTGAACTGAATTTCTAGTGCCAGACTGTCTGTGTTGGCACTTCTTACAGCTGCCTTATGTATTTAATATATGTGTATGTTTTTATTAAACTGCGGTCAGTCAACTTTTTTTCACAAGGGACAGGACTGGGCATTTTATGTGGTTTTAGCTGGCACAGAAACAGAACAACTATAGGGTAATCCATTTCCTGCCATTAACTAATTACATGTTAAAGGTTAAAGTCGAGAAGGTAAACTTTATTATTATTTTATCCCATATGGCTCGATCGCTGAGCAGAACAGCTAGCTGCCTGCTGAGAACATCGCACGCAGCACGAACCCTGCCGAGAACATCGCACACAGCACAAACTTTGCAGCTCTGGTGATAATCCCCAGGGATCTCCATAAAAATTGCACTCGTGAACTCAGTGACGCAGCCATAAAATGAACCCACAACCTTCAGAGCCTAAAGCAAACAGCTTGACCAATTCGGCAAGGAGGAACCCACCAACACCCTATGGATTACCTGCTGACTTAACCCTCTAGCATAGTGTTTATAAATGAAGAAATAGATAACTTTCTTCAAAGAAAAGATGTTAGGGAAAGAAATCAGTTCAGTATTTGTAAGTTGTAGCAATGTATCTTTAAGCCTTACACTTAATATCCCATGAGTTTACCATTATTTTACAAAAGACTTATAAATAGTCCTATTTTAAACAAGATATAGCGTTATGTTATCAAAGATTTACAAGTAAACACATATTCTTCTCCTTATAGTCCATGCTGTGTGGTTTGGTAGTCATGTCTATCCACAGTCATGTCTATCCACAAAAGTCTTCTTCTTCTTCTTTCGTTGACTTAAAATAAATTATCTATATCTGCAATCTTGTCTAGTATGAACTTCACTGTCTTTTGTAATTCATGCATCGACTCGTAAAGTTTGACTTGCACCGATGTTTCTCTTGGCCAAAAGTTTTGCCTTGATATGCTGTATCTGGGACAGTCTTAGAGGACATGATCTGCTGTCTCAGGTGCCAATCCACAAGTGCACATGGCTGATTCGCCGATTTTAAATTTTGTGAACATGTAGCTGCAAAGTCGACTGTGTCCTGTTCTAAGGCGTAGAATAATAACTTGCTCTGGTCTGTCCATAAAATGGTAATCGTCTTGTGCCAGTTTTGGTGGCTTTCTAATTGATTTGAAATTTCTCTTCTTTTGCGGATAAGAGACAGGTAAGTCAGGTTGTTCTTCAGTTGCACTTTACTTAGCTAGTTTATCAGCTCTTTCATTTCTGGAAACTCCACAGTGGGATGGTATCCATTGCCACAACCTTCTGTCTTGTGTACTTTCAATCACTACTGACACAGATGATCTTCCATGCCATGATGTCAAACTGTCCAGGGTCCTTTCTCTCAGTCTCTTTTTTCCATCCAACTTTCCCACTGTCGCGATATACTTCAGTTTTCCTCTTCTCATGACATGACCAGAGAATGTAGATTGTCTACTTCTGATGTCAGCAATCAGGTGTCTTCATGACTCAGTTTCTTTCAAAACATCTTTAATACTCCTTTTATATATCCAGATAGTTCTCATCATTCATCAATGAAACAGCTGCAAAAAAACACAAGACACTAGATGTATTACGCTGTTATTTCACTAAAGATTTACAATCAGTAGAAAATCAAAAAAGGTTATTAAATATTTAGGCACTCTTCTGAATACTGGTCCCAAATTATTCCTTGTTAAAAAATACCATTCAGGGCCTCAAAATGTCATTGGATCCAAACCCAGGAGTCTTCGGTAGTACAGTTGTAAGTATTACGCCTGTCATGCAGGTGACAATAATTTTATTTAGCACTTAAAAGGGCGGTTGTCACATTGTTTTGTGGTTTAAATCTAGGCTGTGATATCTGCAACTTTCGCTCAGTCTTGTGGTTTACAGATAGGCTGCAATATCTGCGCCTTTCGCTCCCAACACATCCTATTTCAGCATAGTCCTAATTAGTCGCATTTTACATCATGCTTTTTAGGCAGCAGGTGGATCTATTCTCCCCCCCCCCCCCCCCCCCTAAACATGTGTTCCTGGTAGTCTGATCTGGTAGTCTTAGTTTCAGCTTCATAGCAAACAGGTCACCCCATCTTTGCTCCGCTCCTGTGCCAGCGAAAAACACACAGAATGTTTATCACAGTCCCTTGTGGAAAGATTGACAAACTGCTGTCTCAGCACATCTAGCATACACACGCATTAAAGCATACGGTAGTCATCCGAAGTGCTAACACAAACAGTTCGACATTAGAAATGCAGTTTATCATTGATGGTAGCAGAAGTCACCAACAGATCAGCAGTTGCCCACGCGATCAATTGTAATCACATACGGGCACCACCAACATTGCGACGACAGGCATCGCACCATTTTCTGAATCTACAATTCACACTACAACGTTGGTCACAGTCGAAAAAACATTCTAAATGAAATCCGCAGCTCACAGTGTCACACCATGCATTCAATTCATAAGCTGGGTGACGAAACTATATCCAGTCTACAAATGGAGAAAAAATGCATCAGCCACCGTCCGGCAGAAGCAAAAAAATTGCCTCGCCTCCAAACAGTGCCCCTGCCTAACGTCCATTTTGACCAGAACCCACAAGGGTAGTTACGGGTTATGTGAACAATGGATCAAAAACTATTACTTCCCATGGCACTTTATTGGATTGAAAACTACTCCTCCCCATGCAGCTTGAACAATGGGTAAAAATATATTCCTCCCGTCGGCCCTTAGCTTAACGCCTAAACATTGCTATCCATGCTATCCATCGATCAATAACGGCAGAAGTGGAAACTGATGATGATGGCCTTAATGTTTTTACTACAAAATCTCTTGATTCTCTCAAAGATTTTGCAGTGAATAATTTGGGACTGGTATTTGGAAGAGTGCCACTAATTAGCTAAATGTTTACAAGTGGCCATAAAACACAATCATTACCTTCATTGGGCCATATAGTGGCGATGGGTGAAAGATTTGGAATAGTGTACGATTCTGGATCTAAAAAATGATCCAAGTTAATCATATTCTCAACAGGTGTATTTGTGAACCCATGATCACTGGTGATAATTATGTTCATGCTATCCAACAACCCCTTCTCCTCCAGCCGTTTCAGCAGATACCCCACAACTTCATCAAGCCCTCCGATCATTCCAGTAACTTGCGGTGAATCAGGCCCATAAGCATGCCCAAATCCATCAGGTTGATCGAAGTAAATCATCCCCAGATTTATAGGATATTCATCGGTAAACCACTCTACCAGCGTGTCTATTTTAGTTTCATTTGTCACACTTTTACTGAAAGGAACGTATCTTGATGGCTTCACCCACTTAATTGGTGCACCTCCACCAACCCACATTATAACCCCACTTCTACCATTTAAAGTCTGAAGCTGGTTCGTCACCCATATGGGCTCGGCCCCTACATTAAACCAGGCTGGATCATTCATTGCGGATATATTACTAGACGTGAATGTCTGATTAAGAACAGGGTCGTACATAACGTTAGCGACTATTCCATGATTCTCTTCCCAAAGTCCTGTAGCTAGAGTGAAATGGTTCGGGAAAGTTTTCGTCACAAAGGCATTTCGAAGACCGTGACGAGCTGTAACACCATATTTTAAAAATTTATCGAAGTTTGGAGTGCTGGTCCTGGATAAATAATCCCACCTGAATCCATCAAATGAGATGACAATTAAGGGACGACTGTCGTGGCTTGTCGCGAAATTCTTTGGCTTGCCCCAAATTGCTTTAGCTCGGGTACCATCAAACGTTACAACACCGATTAAAATCGCGAAGAAATACACTGAATATAAATCGAAAAGCTTCGGCAGCATTGTTTTATGCACAGTTTAAGATGAAAGACAAGTGAAAAAAGGAAGAATGAAATAAGAATTGGTTTGCTAAGTCTGCACAATAATCCATGTACAAAACAAACTGCCGGATCTGTTGACAAGGGTCGTCTGACTGAGAGCTATTAGAGTGTTGTCCCTTGGCTACGGGGATCAACAAGCAAAACAATCATGATTACACGCACCGTTCTGCTAGCTTTTTATTGTTATTTCTCTTTCACGTCTCTCTCTCTCTCTCTCTCTCTCTCTCTCTCTCTCTCTCTCTCTCTCTCTCTCTCTTCTCTCTCTCTCTCTCTCTCTTTCTCTCTCTCTCTTTCTCTCTCTCTCTTTCTCTCTCTCTATCAATCTGTCTGTCTGTCTGTCTGTCTGTCTGTCTGTCTGTCTGTCTGTCTGTCTGTCTGTCTGTCTGTCTGTTTGTCCATCCGTCCCTCCATCCATCCAGCAATTCTTCTGTATCTCTCTTTATTTCCCCTATCTCTCTTTCAATGCCATCCTACAATTCTAATATTATAACACTATTCACTCTCTCTCTCTCTCGTCTTTCTCTCTCTCACTCGTCTCTCTCTGTCTTTCTCTGTCTCTGTCTCTCTGTGTCTATGTCTCTCTCTGTCTTTTTCTCTCTATATATCTGTCTCATTGTGCGTGTCTCTCTCTATCTCTATCATAATCTCTGTCTGTCTGTCTCTATGTCTGTATGTCTGTCGCTCTCTCTCTCTCTCTCTCTCTCTCTCTCTCTGTGTCTCTCCTGTCTCTCTCTCACTAGTCTCTCTCTCCGTGTTTCTGTCTCTTTCAGTGTGTTAGTTTTTCTTGTCCTGCTCTAGCTTCGATCAACAAGCCAAACAATAATATAATATTCTTGCTTTTAAATCTCTCTCGTTCTCTGCCTGTCTCTCCCACCCCACGCCCCCACACCCCCCCCCCACGCCTCTTTTTTTTAAAAGCTTGAATTAGAAAGAAAAAAAAAACGTAAAGTTATTATATTAATATTTCTGCCTGCTTTCTACTGCTCTCGCTCCTCTCTCTCTCTCTCTCTCTCTCTCTCTGTCTCTCTCTCTCTCTCTCTCCCTCTCTCTCTCTCTCTCTCTCTCTCTCTCTCTCTCTCTTTCTCTCACACTCTTTAATACTGGATATTGACATTATGTACATTATTGCATAAACATAACATTTTTCACTCATTAAATACGGTTCATGTGGGAAATATAAGTATTTGGAAGGACCGAATGTAGGACGGGCCTGTGTGCCCCATGTGTAACTCTTTGAAAATATTTCCTTCGTTTGTTCGTTCTTTCTCAAGATCTTTTTACGCCAGTGGCGAATGAGGCATATGATGTGAGATTGTTATTGTTTTTTTTTTAAATTTTTTATAGACAATCAGCACTCGGTGGTTCAGCACCTGTTCAATCCATAGATTAGGTTATATTAGGGCTCCCAGCAAAAGCCGGAGTGGGGCTTCAAAATAACGTTAAATTAGGTCCCATATAGGGATGTGGTTATGTAGAAACTCACAGTTGACCTTGGCTATCAGGTCGAGCCAGCCTAAATTGGGCACCAAGTAATATCACTGGAAGTAAAGGCGGCCAGTGTGTTGCTGACCTCATCACCCATCGTGACAATATTGTTTTAGCAAAGCAACAACCATAAAATGTCGCGTACAGCCAGAAATAAAGCCCTGGGTGTAGCATCATATGCCCAAATAACCATTAACGTTAAAGAGGTCCTTTTTAATAACTTTCAGTATTCATTTGCAAGTAGCGTTGTGAGTCCGACTCGTAATTATAACGTACCACTGCTGGCTGCGTGGATTTTTATCATAGTATGGGACTTCACAGGTCCACCCAGCCTAAAATGGGTACCAGGATGTAAGTCATGGGGAAGTAAAGACGGTTGGAGTAATGCTGACCACATTATCCACCTAGCGCCGATTGGTCTGTAAAAAAAAAAATATGGGTGCTATTCCCAAAAGCCCAGTGCGCATAAAAGCGTGAGAAGGGATCTTTACTTTACTTTTATTAATTTGCAAATGACAAACACGAACTTTGCTCCGAGGTAGACCCTGCCTTATATGGGTACGAAGTAAAGTCCTGGGAAATAAAGGTGGCCGGCGTTGACCACATCATCCACAGAATGCCGATTGATCTATAAAATACAGATCTAGCTCTGTTTGCTCAATACATCCGAAGGCGCAGGGAAAATGGCAGTTTAACAGTATATGATATGACAATTTAATCGACACAAATGTCTCCCTACACGGAGCATGACCTACTCTAAAGTAGGTCATGCATCGTCACGCAGCAATGCTCTGCAAACAAAACATACTCAGTAATTTATACAAATTATCAAGCGGCAAAACGTTGAAAACAAACAAAGCTTAGCATTCAAAATAAGGGAGAGTAATAAAAATTTTTAAAATAAAGTAAATGTCATTGAAACTGACATGGTGGTAAGTCTGCAATTAACTGGTGCCTGCGCAGAATACATGGAATTAAACTGTGTGACAGAATCACTAATGTTGAACTTTGGTCGATAAGTAAACAAATTCATGTGAATCAAGAGGTGAAGAAAAAAAACCGCTGGCGTTGAAAAAGACACACGCTGAGAAACCATGAGAACAATATATCTAAAATGCTTTTGCCTGCAACCCCAAGAAGAATATAAATCAAAGCATACCAAACACGGAAAAAGGAGCTAGAGAGGGAAGTTTAAAAAAAAAACAGGGAGCCCGGCTCGCTAGCGTAGTTAGTTAAAGCTGACTTCGCGGCGATCGGGTGATGAACTTTGTGGTCCGGGTTCACGCCCGGGGTTAGGCAGAAAAGCCACATTTCTCTCAGATTTACGGTATCTGTCATGGAATCAAGGCCGAATGGTTGCGATATCCATAATACCGAGCCAAAGGGTTAACAACTTATGGCTTCTGGATACTAAAAAAACTATAAAAAAAAAAAAAAGACAAGGATGACAATTGGAAATGATAGCACGATTTGGCATGATCTAGTTGAAAGCCTATGCTCCATTGAGGGATACAGGACAGAACAAGAAGTGAATCTGCACTTGCCCTGTTGAAGGTTCGGGTTGTTCGTCCACTTCTAGGCTTTCGTCTTTCGAACTTGAATTTTGCGTGCACATCCGTTTTGCAGATCTGGCTTGTGTATGCAGACTGTTGGATCAAATAGATGCACTTTGACTTCGAGGGAAACATTCCTAATCAGACGACTCTTACGACAGGCCGATTCTCTACCATTCTGCATTAGTGTCCACACTATCGTAACTGTGACTGATCCACGTCTAAGACTAGTGTTTAAAGGTCATAATGTACTGTCTGATGGCATACTTTGTCCCTTTTTGTCACGCTGATCACATTTTAACACTAAACCCGAAACCAGTTATACAGATAAATAAAGAGCAACATATGAAATATCTTGGTGATCTGACCAGAATGCCCTGGTATATACTGTCATACAGAGTCACACTGAAAAAAAGAAGAATGGACACAGACCAAGAGGGAGGTAACGCAGAGTAAGAAACGATAGCATTAAGAACAGTCTAAAGGAAATGAAGACTAACTTATATATCACGTTAGAAACTGAACAAAGCAAATCCCTACATCCACCCCTCCCCGTTTGCAAACACACATAAGTACGCACTCGAGCACACACAAAGATAGAGAGTGAGTGATAGAGACAGTGAAGTAATTGAAGGAAGCGAAGAAAAAGAGGAAGAAGAAGAAGAAGAAGATAACTTATCACGCAGTCTGTCTTTAGGAAGATCTTGGATACCATTATTTTGTCTTAGGAAATATGGATATATTTAAATCCTTGTTCATGTGATGCAACGTTGAACCGTGGCTATTGACGGCCCCGGTTGAACCCTTTCTTGTAGCTCTTCTGTCATTTATCTCCTGCATGATTTCTATTGTCAGTGTTGTTGTTCGTCTAACACATTTGATAAAGACAATCTTCAATCCCGATTTAACAATGAGCACCGACTTAGAGTATGAAGATGACCAATTAGTCCAGTTTTAGCGCGGAAAGTTCTCAGGCAGTGTCGACAACAGATGGAAGCAACAGCTGAGGTGGGATTTGCAACATGGTTCTTTCTGGTCTGGCTCCGTCTCTCTTCCAGTGCAACATCCACTGCTTGGGAGGCTGATCCGCCATGTGTCAGGTCTGTACGCCATCCTGATCGGTCTTGTGCAACAGCCTCCCATGTTTATGTTGGTATGCTAAACGATTTGAGAGCCGTCTTAAGCGTGTCCTGTCATAAGATCATTTCAGTGGGTCATATATTAAATAAAGGGACTCAGTTGGAGTTCAATTATGCCAACTAACAAGTGCACTTATATACAGTTATTAAGATCCTCAAACATAAGTATGAGCGCCAAGAAACATAATATAAACAGTATATTCATACAAACACATTGCTGCCAGACTTGGACAGTAAGTATGCCAGGTTAACCTACAACAAATTAACACCTGTGGCATGAGATGCTTGAGAAAAGCCGCCAACTTCATCATCCGAGACAAAGTTAGAAATATTTTCAGACAGACTGTAAGAACAACACCATGCAGCAAATTCAGTAAGAAACTGAGGATCAAATGGTTTGGTCCTTCACTAAGAATGCAGCCAAAACAACTACCAATACAGGCGCTACCCATTAACAATCTTAAGTGAAATCAAGAGGCCGCCCTAGGAGAAGATGAACTGATGACATTAAAGAGCTTCTATATCAACATGGAATAATGATAGCCATTGCTGCCTATCAAGCAATAGATGGCAAACTGTTCCTCCCCACAACGCTTAACGACAGAAGTGGAAACTGATGATGTTAAGTTGGTTTTCACAGTTCTTGCAATAATTTCCAGCACCGTTTAGCACTGTTGCGACATCCGTGTAAGAGACATTACATGGTGCGACTCCGCAAGATTGGCTAATGTCGCCAATCGCCATTGGCGAGATGCTAGCCGAGAATCGCCATAACATCCATCACTAAGGTAATTAGCCACGACGCTTTTTGACTATAAGTTTAATGACTGCTCCATTATGTGTATAGCACAATCCCTTTAATGGCAGAGATATCATCACGTTCATTTTTCATTTCATAAACTTCTTCTTCACACGCCCGGAATACCCATGGCTTTGTTAGTTGGTTTTTTTTTTTAAATTGCACATAGGTTAAATCCATACGCGCTCGGATCCTATCTTTGGTATCTCTGTCAGCGTGTGGCCATAGATGCCACCAGTTCATTGTTTGGTTTACTTTTATTCTTTTCTTACCCAAAGTTTGCTCATATAAATTTGTTGGGTCCGAAGAGTCAAGACAACAGTCGCTGTAGCCGTCAGGGCTGACATATATCAGTTTCACATTTGTACCAGTGCACACAGGCATGTAAGGAAATGAGCAAGCTGATGTATGTATGTAAGCTGTATCCCAACAGGACATCACACAGCGCGACATATACCCAGTGGCACAAACACCCGGTGACTCAAAGTGCCACCATGCGTATAATGATCACCCGTGCAAAGGTCTCAGAATCCCCGTTCAGCCGTTAGGCCACATCTATGGCTCGGTTGTACTTAGGACCCCCCGGCAAAAGCCAGAGTGGGGCTTCAGATAACAAAAAAATTGCATCTAACAATGGGGACAACATATAATTTGCAAGCTGATAGGCTTGCATGTGAGGCCCTGAAAAATGGGCGAATAACCAGGACTTTCCGCAGGAGCTTACAGTCGGGTGAACATAGAAGAAGCAGAAGAAGAAGATTAAGAAGAAGAAGAAGAAGAAGAAGAAGAAGAAGAAGAAGAAGAAGAAGAAGAAGAAGAAGAAGATTAAGAAGAAGAAGAAGAAAAAGAAGAAGAAGAAGAAGAAGAAGAAGATTAAGAAGAAGAAGAAGAAGAAGAAGAAGAAGAAGAAGAAGAAGAAGAAGAAGAAGAAGAAGAAGAAGAAGAAGAAGAAGAAGATTAAGAAGAAGAAGAAGAAGAAGAAGAAGAAGAAGAAGAAGAAGAAGAAGAAGAAGAAGAAGAAGAAGAAGAAGAAGAAGAAGAAGAAGAAGAAGAAGAAGAAGAAGAAGATTAAGAAGAAGAAGAAGAAGAAGAAGAAGAAGAAGAAGAAGAAGAAGAAGAAGAAGAAGAAGAAGAAGAAGAAGAAGAAGAAGAAGAAGAAGATTTAAGAAGAGGAAGAAGAAGAAGAAGAAGAAGAAGAAGAAGAAGAAGAAGAAGAAGAAGAAGAAGAAGAAGAAGAAGAAGAAGAAGATTAAGAAGAAGAAGAAGAAAAAGAAGAAGAAGAAGAAGAAGAAGAAGAAGAAGATTAAGAAGAAGAAGAGAAGAAGAAGAAGAAGAAGAAGAAGAAGAAGAAGAAGAAGAAGAAGAAGAAGAAGAAGAAGAAGAAGAAGAAGAAGAAGAAGATTAAGAAGAAGAAGAAGAAGAAGAAGAAGAAGAAGAAGAAGAAGAAGAAGAAGAAGAAGAAGAAGAAGAAGAAGAAGAAGAATAAGAAGAAGAAGAAGAAAAAGAAGAAGAAGAAGAAGAAGAAAAAGAAGAAGATTAAGAAGAAGAAGAAGAAGAAGAAGAAGAAGAAGAAGAAGAAGAAGAAGAAGAAGAAGAAGAAGAAGAAGAAGAAGAAGAAGAAGAAGAAGAAGAAGAAGGAGAAGAAGAAGAAGAAGATTAAGAAGAAGAAGAAGAAGAAGAAGAAGAAGAAGAAGAAGAAGAAGAAGAAGAAGAAGAAGAAGAAGAAGAAGATTAAGAAGAAGAGAAGAAGAAGAAGAAGAAGAAGAAGAAGAAGAAGAAGAAGAAGAGGAAGAAGAAGAAGAAGAAGAAGAAGAAGAAGAAGAAGAAGAAGAAGAAGGAGAAGAAGAAGAAGAAGATTAAGAAGAAAGAAGAAGAAGAAGAAGAAGAAGAAGAAGAAGAAGAAGAAGAAGAAGAAGAAGAAGAAGAAGAAGAAGAAGAAGAAGAAGAAGGAGAAGAAGAAGAAGAAGATTAAGAAGAAGAAGAAGAAGAAGAAGAAGAAGAAGAAGAAGAAGAAGAAGAAGAAGAAGAAGAAGAAGAAGAAGAAGAAGAAGAAGAAGAAGAAGAAGAAGAAGAAGAAGAAGAAGAAGAAGAGAAGAATTAGAAGAAGAAGAAGAAGAAGAAGAAGAAGAAGAAGAAGAAGAAGAAGAAGAAGAAGAAGAAGAAGAAGAAGAAGAAGAAGAATATGAAGAAGAAAAAGATATATCTAGACACTGCATATGAGTCAAAGGATAAATGAGTATCATCATGTTTCAGGTCTTCATCTCACACATAGCATTACTTATGTCTAATCTGTCAGCAGGTTGTCCACTTTCTGTGCAAGGGCATCTGCCCTCTCGTTGTATTTCCCACTGTCATGTCTTGTGACATACACAAACGTCATCCTACGAAACGTCACATTTTGTAATAACTGATTCGCATGTATTTATAATTTTTGGGCTTACCCATATAAATCATCAGGCTGCTTGCTGAAATTTTTCACTAATTAACAGGATCGTAGAATAACGAATCAGGTCTATGTTCTTGTTCCGCCTATGCTGCATGCGCTCGCCGCGGATCGGAAGGTCGTGGGTTCGCTCCCTGGCGGAGCCGAACTTTTTGCAAAAATGACCTTAGCTCCCAGGTCAACCCAGCCTTGAGTGGGTACCTGATGGAGTCTGGAAAAGTAAAGGCGGCCGGCGTAATGCTGACCACATCACCCATCTTGTGCCGATTGGTCTATAAAAATATAGATCTAGCCCTATATGCCCTATACACCTAAAGGCGCGGAAAAAGGTCCTTTACTTTTACTTTACTTTACTATGCTGTATGAGGTAGCACCGGTACTCAGCACATGTCCCATGTGGTGGATAGATTATCTCATTACGCCGGAAGCTCCATTTGACGTTCAACGGTTCTTTAAATATTTTAGTTATTCCACATTATTGAGTGCCGCGTTCCTGGCATAAGCGTTGAGAGTGAGACTCGTAATTCCAACGTATGCGATCGAAAGTCATTGCTGGCTGCATGGATTTTTATCATGGTATAGGGCGTCGCAGGTCGACCCAGCCTAAAATTGGTACCAGTATTGTGTAAGTAAAAAAGTAAAGGTTCCTCTTCCACGCATCACGCCGGCCGCCTCTACTTCCCGAGACTGCACCCGGTACCCACTCTAGGCTGGGTCGACCTAGGAGCCAAGGTCATTTTTGAAAAAAGTCCGGCACCTCCAGGGAGCCAACCCACGACCTTCCGATCCGCGGCGAGCGTCTAGCTGCTCCGCTACGCGGACTCCCCCAGGATTGTGTCCTAGGAAAGTAAAGACGGCCGGCGGAATGTTGACCACATAGCCCACCTAGTGCTGATTGGTCTGTAAAAATATAGGATGCTCTTTCCATATGCCCGGGTGCAGCCAAAGCGTGAAAATGGATTACTTTTACAAATAGTTACATCATCAAGTTCTATGTTTCTCTAGACTGATGACAAAACATTATTATCTGTGGCTTTAAAAAAAAAATAGTTTTTAAAATTAGTTAGGGCAGGAAAAGATTTTTTTGGGTTTTTTTTCTTGTCTTTCAAAAAGAAACCTTTTGGTGACAACGTTAAATGCAGGGATCTCATTGTCAGTTCAATAACTAGCATAGTATTCGATTTATATTAAACACCCATTGCTCCTTCCATTGCTCATGTGGCTTACGTTTTGCTTCCAACAGCTTAAAATGCCAGAGCTGGATCTGCAAAGTCATATAAAGTATAAGCAAATACGTCTTTCCCCCTGCCACCACCCCTCCCTAAAATCGGTGACCGGGTTACCCATTGGCTTGCCGGTAAACGACGTCGTCGCCGGTGGGGGCAGTATTTGGGTCTGTCTTCGTTGATCGCATCAACAATGCACTATTAATTTTCAGGACTTTTGGTGACGAGCAATGCTAAAACATTTTATGTGACACACATAATCTAGCCAGAATTATAACTCAAAACTTCTCCTTCAGACATGCTGGTTGAAGGTTACAATATTTATTTTAGCCAGCAAAGCACCTACTAACTACCTCATCCCCTCAAAACCCCAACCCCTATTCAAACAGAGGTTTTTCACAGAAATCACTGAGCATCTAATCCAACAATTACAGGGTGTTCCAGCAATGATGAGCCATGGGGAAGGGTGGACCTCAGCCGGCTCATCAAGTCAGACCGGGCGATCTTCAGCTGGAGGAGGCCGGAATTGACTTGGAAGACCCCGAGGTGTGTTTGCAGTCCTGTGGGGGGGGGGGGGGGGGGTTTCTGGTGGATCGGCAGACTTTTGTTGTGTTTGCTGCTCTGTGAAGTCCTGTCAGCTTCCTTTTCTTTTTCTTAAAGGCCATGCTGTGTGGCGTATTTAGTCATGTCTATTCACAACCTTCTGTCTCCTATCTTCTTCTTCTAAGAGTCACTGCCGTGTGGTGTTGGTAGTCATGTCTATCCACAACCATCCCTCTCGTGTACATTCAGTCAACTCTGACACAGATGACCCTCCACGCCATGATGTCAAACTGTCCAGCATCTGTTCTCTCAGTCTCCCTCTGCCTCTCCTCCCCTCTAATTTCCTACCGTCACGATGTACTCGTTTTCTCCTTCACATGTCAGATACTCGTTGTTAAATCGTGTGTGTGTGTGTGTGTGTGTGTGTGTTTGTGTGTTTGTGTGTTTATGTTGCAATGTTTATCATTCGTTTCAGTTCGTGATCCAGATATATTAATTCACTTTCAGTAACTGCCTACTTTGAAGAAAATCGACATTGCTAATGTGGTCAACATCACGCTGGTCGCCTTTACTTCCCAGGACTTTACCTGGTACCCACCCAAGGCTGGGTCAACTGGGAGCCAAGGTCATTGTAGACAAATGTCCGACTCCGTTAGGGTTCGAAGCCACGATCTCCGGATCCGCAGTCGAGTGTATAGCCACTATACTACGGGTATAGCCATATAGCACAGATATATTGGGGCACCACGAAACGAATGATTTGTAGTCCAATGTGTGTGGGTGTGGCACCTACTGACTGACGTGTGTGTGTGTGTGTAGGCGTTTGTGAGTCTGCGTGTGTGTGAATGCGGGTTTGTGTGTGTGTCGCATGTGTGTGTCTGTGTGTGTGTATCTGTGTGCTTGTGATTGAGTCTTTGCACGTATGTCTGTGTGTGTGTGTTTGTTTCTATTGGTGTGTCTGTGTGTGCATGTGTATATATGTATGGGTAGGTAGGTATGTATGTTGGTGAATAGGGGTGTGTTCATGTGTGTGGGAAGGTATGTGGGTGTATTTAAGTGAGTGGGTGGGTGTGTGTGCGTGCACTAGTGTGTTCATGCATTTTATAACCTATGCTTTTCTGTTTCTTTTTTGTTTGTTTTGATATTCATATTATGCATATTATTATATGAATATAACATGCTTATTGATAAAATACGGCTGCAGTGTGAAAGACGGGTGTGTTGAAGGGCCGAATGTAAAACAGGCGTGCGTGCCCAGTTTGTGACCCTTCGAAAATAAAGTTCGTTCTTTCGTTTGTTCGTTTGTCCGTTCAACTAGGACCGCACGGCAAGCGATAAGCGCCCGGTGAATAAAAGTACCGCCTTTTAGATGAGAATCAATTGGGCGAAAGTCCCAGAAACCTCCATTCAACCGTTAGATTATGTAAGGTTTCTCGATAAAGCCGTTATGTAAGGTTTCTCGATAAAGCCGTGATGGGGCCTTAAAAAAAAAAACTCCACACACTAACATTATATTTCTTCAGATTATTTGAGAACTTGTTTTTCTTTAGTAATGTATCACAGATATGTCCTTTATTATGTAAGTTCGTGTCAAACGCAAGTTGGCCTCTTGTTTGCTCTCCGGAGGATTCAGTTAGAAGATTACAGACAAGGACAAATATGGTTCTGTCGATGGTGATGATGATAATGGTATCTTGTTAGTGCTTTTCTCCTCACGTCATTCTGTTTCTGCACAGTAAATGTCCTGACTCCCTGTTACTGTATAATAAATGTCCTGACACTGGGTTACTGTATAACAAATGTCCTGACACGCTGTTACTGTATAACAAATGTCCTGACACGCTGTTACTGTATAATAAATGTCCTGACACGCTGTTACTGTATAATAAATGTCCTGGAACGCTGTTACTGTATAATAAATGTCCTGACACGCTGTTACTGTATAACAAATGCCCTGACACTCTGTCACTGTATAATAAATGTCCTGACACGCTGTCACTGTATAATAAATGTCCTGACACGCTGTTACTGTATAACAAATGTCCTGACACGCTGTCACTGTATAATAAATGTCCTGACACGCTGTCACTGTATAACAAATGTCCTGGAACGCTGTTACTGTATAATAAATGTCCTGATACGCTGTTACTGTATAATAAATGTCCTGATACGCTGTCACTGTATAATAAATGTCCTGACACGCTGTCACTGTATAATAAATGTCCGGATACTCTATTGCTGTATAATAAATGTCCAGATACTCTATTGCTGTATAATAAATGTCCGGGTACTCTTTTACTGTAAAATACATGTCTGGACACGCTGTTGCGGTCCTGATACTTTGATGTCCTGTAATAAAACTCTTAAAACAACTATTCTTTCTAAATACTCACAGTGTTTTCATAGCAAATAATGTGACGAATAAAACTTCAGTGATATCTGTTTTTTGTGCGGCAGCTTATTCTTCCGGAAGCAATTTTCTAGTCACTACCTTTTTTTTTTTTTATTGACTATTGTAGACTTGTATACATAATTCTTGATCTCAGGCGACTTATATTCAGGGCTGCACAATAGTACCACATATTTTAGGTTAAGGGTATCAAAACGTACAAAAAGATAACACATTTTGAACTTGCGAAAAAAACAAAAAAAACATACCTTCAAAATGTCTTTAAAACACGCGGACACACACACACACACAAATCACATATATATATATATAAAAATATATATATATATATATATATATATATATAGAGAGAGAGAGAGTCTGACCACATTACCCAACTAGTGCCGATTGTCTGTAAAAATTTGGGGTGCTCTTTCAATATTGAAAAGGGATCTTTACTTTTTACTTATATATATATATATATATATATATATATATATATATATATATATATATATATATATATATATATAGAGAGAGAGAGAGAGAGAGAGAGAGATAGGGAAGAGACAGATAGATACATAAAACTACGTTACCTTATGTTTGATCAGAATTGACATGTCTTATTACATTATTGGTGTACAACATACTTGCTTTATTTCTGTAATTGTTACTGTAGCATAGACATAAGGAGACACAGCGACATATGCCATACCGTAAACTGTGCAATATATTGTTTATATTTTTCTGGTTAAATTTACAACAGGGAAACATTGCTTAGATTTTTAAACCTGCTTCTGTCCTGCTGGGTAGGAAGCGAACCAACGTTATGTCTCAATCGCTTCACGGCTTTTTGTTTCAGTTAGTTCCAGGCAGACAGATTGGCCGGTTCTGCACCACTTGATGATGAATTGATGTATGACAAGATAGATGTTGTGAGGGCCCTTTGGGAGCGAGAGAACAGTGCGGAGGCACACATAGATTGTTATGGTCTGAGTAGAATAGCGCTGCCGAGAGTTACCAGGGCATCTGGTCAACGCTCGACACTCAAGGAAAGGGAGAGACGCATATGCAATCAGTTACTAGTGTCATACGAATTGAAACTTTTCGTTTGCTGCTGAAGATGGGGACGGAGCATCTATGGGAGTGTCCTGAGTGCTATGATGTCAATTCCTAATCCAACATTCAACATAGTTATTATAAAATAAGAAGTGGTGCATCTATAAGTCTTGAATATTATTTTTGCATGCTTGATTTAATTATTTCACCAACCATTTCCCTACACGCAGTCGTCCCGGAAAAGTTTGTCATCGGTTCTACACCGGGTGGATTTTTTATTGCAAGAAATCATTTACAGACACAAGGACAGGTAATTGACGGTGTCATTCGTGTGTTCTGTAAAACTACCGTAACATCTTTTTGTTCCAACCTTAAATAAGGCACATCTGAATGTTTCCCATGGAGATATAGACTGCACGATAGCTTTCATAAAGGCTACTGGCCTCCTGATGTGTTTTATAAAAAAAGGTTCGAAGAATTAGAAGAAGAATCTCATAAATTCCAATGGACTGAAAATCGAGTTAGTTTTAAAGAAGGACTAATTAGTTAGCTAGTAGTTAATTGGCTTATCATCATTGCACCCCGGACATGTCCATAGGTGCTCAGATCCTCCCCTCAGTATGAACCCCAGCGTTTGTTGGCTAATAGTACCAGTTCTCTGATGTGCCTCGTGCGCGTCTCATTTTTTTACTATGCTGATCTTAACTCCCAAGTCTGTCAATCTGGCGAGTGATGCGGACACTGCCCCCAAAGTCTTCCAGGTATCCGATTTGTCAAAGGGCATTAATAATGTCAGCACGATCTATAGATTGACTCTCGGTAGTGATTGCCTGCCACAACATGAAGTTTTCCGGCTGCCTTTCCTCTTCCTAAGATAAGGCTAGTATCCACCCAACTGTACTTCTCTGCAGGAAGCTACAGGAACAATTGAATATTTCCTTGCCAGTGGAAAACCATAGACTTTTAATTGTCATTGCCCTTAGAAAGATAGGGCGTTATGAGGATTTTGGAAGCCACATGTCCACATCACTTCTAAGAATACGCGATTTGGGAGTAAAGATCGGCACAGCCAAGCATGAGAAGCACACTGGACGCACACGAAGTCTTGTTAACCAACATAGGACTGGTCCTATTAACCGCGCGACGCTGATGAATATGTTAAGAGAGGAATCTGAGCGCCTATGGATGTGTCCGGGATGCTATGGAGATAATCTAACTCATAACTCATAGACTTTTAATGCTGAAGATGGTCAGAGATATTATAGCGGTGAAAAATTTCAAATCTTATAGTTTTATTTCTTTGATTTTTACCACTCGGGACATGTCAATAGGTGCTCAGCTTCTGCCCACAGCATGAGCTCCAGCTTCTAGTTTCTAATTAACTGAGGACTAACATTATGATCATAACTGAGTGTTTTTCTTGAGTGAGTTGGTGTTAACAAAGTTTTACAGTATATATACATCCTCTACAGGACGCTTCACAGCCGACCTCCAGTACTATCTGGCTGTTGTATGAATAATTTAGCCAGTTAAATTGGATTTTTTCTCAGGACAATGCCGGTGTGTTGATAAATGAACAGACAGACTGGCTGGCTCTGCACAACTTGGTGAAATACTGATGCATGGTAAGGCTGACGTGGTCAAGGCAGGCCTTACGGAAGCACGTGTACAATTCGGAGAAGTAAAGGGATCACCACAGTCTGGTGAGAGTGTCGCAGCGAGGAGTAACGAGGGCACCTGGCCGAAACTCGACGCTCTGCGGAAAGGCAAGACGGACATATTATCAGACTGCTGCTGGTACCAGTGTACTATTCGCTGGCTGCTGAAGGTGGAGACGGAACGCTTATGGGAATGCCCCGAGTGCAGTAATGTCGGTTTATGAATAAACAAAATTAGTTTTTGTAAGTTTAAGTTTGTAAGTTCACTTGTTCGTTTTTAAGCGGAGGTAATTCAGCTATGTTAAACGTTTTACTGATCGGAGAAATGAGGGGGGGGGGGGGGGGGGGGCCATAGGCAATATACCGACCACCGAGTAAGTGGAAACAAGACATTGAAGATGCACTGGCCATGCAAGTACACAAGGCTGGAGAAAGATACCTTCACGCATGCTGCGATAGAAGCAGCGACAGCGTCTCGCCCTCATTGTAACAGCTTCATCACTGTCGATGTCATCATTGTATGGGGATATTCTTTTCTCATCCTTGTTTTTATCAGCATAATCTTGTATAGATAATTTAATAAAGAAAATAGTCAAACTTCAAACAGGAAGAGAAGAAGAAGAAGAAAAGAATAAAAAGAAGAAGAAGAAAAAAGAAGGAAAAAAAAGAAAAGAAAAAGAATAATAATAATAATGATAATAATAATAATAATAATAATAATAATAATAATAATAATAATAATAATAATAAGAAGAAGAAGAAGAAGAAGAAGAAGAAGAGGAATAAGAAGAAGAAGAAGAATCTTCTTAATACAAAAGTGATTAAATAGTTTTGTTGTTAATCAACGTAGAAGAATCTTTGGTTATGTTACATATTCCTAGCAATTAAATAAATGGAATCAAATATTGTAGACGTAAAATGTAGTTTTTAAAGCAGTTTTGGACATCACGCTAACAAATATTTGTAATTATGGAAATTAATTCAGATATATGTATATGGACTATGTTCGAGGCATTTTAATGTAAAATCTACGCGTTGAATTTGTTTTAGATATTGTGTGTGTGTGTGTGTGGGGGGGGGGGGGGGGAGCGGAGTTAGAATGCTGCTCTTTCTTTTATTCCTTCTTTTTTTTTTTTTTTTTTTTGTTCTTTCTTTTTCTCAAAAACGAAAACATTTCTAAATAGGCCACTGTAGAAAGTTCACACTTCAGTAGGGACTTAAATAAATATAAGACAGCAAGTCAAGCATGGGCTGTTTTCGTTCTACATAACGGACAATTTTACTTGCATTATCAGTCATCGTAATCATTAGTCATCAACCAGCAGGTCCGTCATAGAGCGGCGTTCAGTCTTCAGCCCTATGTGTTTTCCTAACCAATGTATCGTTGATGTCATGAATCCACGTTGGCGGAGGTCTGGCTTTGCCTCGTTTTCCGAAAACTGATCAATTAAAAAATAACTGATCTCCCTTATCCCCCTGTAGGATACAATTTTTGGGTATTTTGAAGACCCACCCTGGCTTTTGCCGGGGACTTAAATATAGCCGGGCTTGAAACATGGCCTAACGACTTAACAGGGTTTCTGAAATCTCCCCACGCGTGATACTCATCAGCATGGTGGCACTTTGTGTCATCGCGTATGTATCTCTTGTGTGATGTATTTGTGGGATACAAACTAACAAACATAAATAAAAATAAATAGGTAATTAAAATAATATTTACCTGTTTCTGTTTGCAGCAAATGGAAGCCAGTAGATGCACGAGAACCCGCAGCGTGCAATGGGGAATTCATGAACAAAACCTACAATAATAAGTACTTGAGCAGCATTGAAGAGGAAGAAGACACAGAAAGTAAAGCACAGACTAAAGACAACTGCCAAAGAAAGGAAAGGCAGAGCAACAAGGCAGATCTTGGTATCCCGACTGGAGAATCACATCATGGAGGAGTCTCTAAGAGAAGATTCAATAGTAGTCGAAGACTGGTGCCTGGTCTATGGAGAGACGCATTCTGTGATACACCCAGATCGACCATCCCGTTCCAGCAAGGGAATATACTTGGAGATGGCAAGTGCGATTACAAGGAACTGCGCAAAGGTATGGGAGATGTCATGGAACAGCTGAACAACCTGGCTTCGATAAGTGACAATGATATAGCTGAAGTCAATAATGACGATAGGTAAGCATTATGTGATTCTTTTGCTATGCCGGCGTAGTGGGTAATTAACAGGCAGACAGATTGGTTGGATCTGCAACACTGGGTGGTAAAATGAAACATGACAAGGCAGATGAGGTCAAGGTCCTTTGGGAACAAGCAACGGAATCAGTAGAGAAACAAGATTATTATGGCCTTTAGAGAACGAGGCACCTGGGTGTAACCAGATAGCCTGGCTGGCTCACTACACTCAGAGGAAAGGCAAGACGGACATATAACCAGATTGTGACCGGTACCATCAGTATTTGAACTATTCGCTGGCTGCTGAAGATGAGAACGGAGCACACATAGGAATGCCCTGAGTGGTGTGATGTCAATTTTTGACTCAACTAATTTCAACTCTATGTGATTCTTTGTTTACTAAGCACAGACTTTAAAAACAAATGTTTGACGAAAGACGTTAATGTAATCTTGGTTGTACGCATCGACGTTACAGCAATATAGTCTTAAAACAAAAGCACGATACTGAGAGATGTTATGGCTATCTTAGTCTTACTTACGAACTTACAATATAGTAGTCTATTTTTTATTAATCGATGCTACTATAGTATTAGTTTGACTAATCAACATTATTAGATTAAGTGTAAATCCAATTTAAAAAAAATAAATAATAATAAGTGGTAGTGTGGTGGTGTTGGTTGTGGTGATGGTGATGGTGGTCGTAGAAGAAAAAGCAAAAAAAAAAAAAAAAAAAAAAAAAAAGAGAGAACTAAGAAGAAGAAGAAGATGATGAAGAAGAACAAGAAGAAGAAGAAGAAAGAGCGATACAAAAAGAAAGAAGAAAAATAGAAAGAAAAGAGAAAGAAAGAACAAAGAAAAAGAAAGAAAGAAAGAAAGAATGAGAAAAGAAAGAAAGAAAGTCCAGTAATCTTCAACTGCCCATTTCTCAGTGAACTTCCTAGTCCAGGAAAGCTGTCAGTCAACAGATCGCATCATGATGAAATGGACCAAACGACAGCTGCGGACTTCAGCTCATTTCTAGATCCAGGGTCGGACTGTTGGAATGCCGAAAACGCCAGTCAGACAACCCTGATCGACGGAGACACGTTGTCCTCGTGTATGTCTTCACCAAAAGTAAGCAGTGTTTCATGTCCAATCTCTGCAAGATCGTGTGTGGTGTGCTTATTTAGGATTTAGGTAAATCATATTTTATAAGTCTCAACAGAGCGAACGTGTTAGGTTCACGTTATCTCCGCAAATAGAGTCATCATCATCATGTAGCAGCTCCTTTGCAGAACGTCGCTCTCATCACAGCCTGCCTGAAAGAAACTCGGTCTCTCGCCAGTTCTCCTGCCTCATGTACTTTCATACTCAAGGAGTCACTTATATCCTGTGCCCATCTTCGTGTCGGTCGGCCCCTGCCCCTCCTTCCTGGTACCATGCCTTCTGCTATAGTTTTTTCCAACCCGTTGTGGCGCTTGGTATGACTAAAATATTTCAGCTTCCGAGAAAGGATGCTGTTTATTAGCCAATCTTCCTTGATGTTCAGATCTTTTAAGATGTTAGTATTTCTCCTCTTCTTTGTCCAAGATATTCTGAGAAGCAAATAGAGTAGGTCACTTTTTATTCACAAGTTTGTTGGGCTGGACGACTTTCTGAACGTTCCACTGTCTGTCTTGCATAAACTGACAATCACTGCCTTTCTTCGTTTCACCACTTTTGTGTGTGTAGACGGGGTGGAGGGTGGGGGTGGTCTGTGAGTCTGAGGGTTTACGGCCGCATGCTTGGTGCCGTCGCGACGACTGTTAAGATGAGAATTTTATTTTGCAGAAAAAATATCCAACCTTACCGCACATTCAAACCTGGGTCTCAGGCTTGAGAGCTTAGCTTTCTTACCGTTCGGCCAGCCGCTCCTCCAGTCTTGCATAAATCTATCAGTTGATTGAAACAGTTTATCCTCTCCAAGCTGCTGCCTGATGGTCTACCACCCTGAGATTAAATCAAAAATTCTCAATATGCAAAGCAGACCAACCAAAACCGACATTGTTAACGCCATTAGAGAGATAGGACGTTCGGAGGATTTTGGGGCCAACACTTCCACATCTTTGCTAACAGTGCAAGAACTGGGAATAAACATCGGCACAGCAAGGCACGAAAAGCACACCAGACGCACGATAAGTCTTGTTAACCAACCTAAGACTGGGACTTTCAATCGCAGGACGCTGATGTATTTGTAGAAGATGGAATAAGAGCACCTATGGACGTGTCCGGAGTGCCTTGAAGAGAACCCAAATCGTAACTCCTAACTCAGACTCAGACCAAACAGACAGATTCTAGATACCCCGTTCAACTCCCAAATAATTAAGGTCTGGTGCAACATGAATCTGTGTCGGTACATGAAGTTATGTGCCGGTACATAAAGTTCTGTGCCGGTAAATATAAAGTTCTGTGCCGGTAAGGGACTATTTTGCCTGAACACGCTGTTGCCGCTAATCTTGGTGCAAAAGATACAATAATTTGCCTGCTAATGTCGTCCCGTAGCCACACAGGCCAAACCCACCTCCAAGTGGTGTGGACCAGGTAAACATGGTCGCAACATCACGGACCAAAACGACTGTGACTTACCTATGTAGCTGGACTCACCTAGGGCAGTGTTTTCCTGTCCTAAACCTGCGACTTACCCAGCAATATAGCATGGGATCCTACCCCGCCCCGGCAAGAAGTTGTTGTTGTTATTGATCCAGCGGCGCAGAGTCTTAGGGGTGGAAATAAGTATGCTTACCCCCTGAATACAGGAAACTATCGTTAAGGCACAGACACTCAGGACGTGACGATCCAGTTGCCCCAACTACTCATGCTTAGGCCATGCTTAGAGCCAAGAAGAGCTCAGCGAAACCTGCAGGCAATCTGGTGGAGGGGGAATGAGCACACTGTGAGTCCCACCTGAGCTACGTGTTAAAGGGGAAGGCAGAAACTCTACCCATATTTCCTTAAGAACTGGTACAGGGCACTTCTGGCTGCTGACCGGGGAGGGAGATAATCGACAGACAACCCAGCACCACAATGCCGGCAAGAAGTAAATGGCCCTTTACTAAAAAAAAAAAAAAAAAACTGAAAAGACAAAAAAACAAATTACTTTTATTATAATTTAAGAGCCGCTTTGCTCAAAAGGCTAGACGCTTACCTCGAAACTGTGTAGGTTCAGATCTGTCTCCAACTAGATTAAAAAAATATCTTCTCCCAGGTCGACCTAGCCTAAAACTGGTACACGATAAAGCGCTGGGAAGTAATCGCGACCGATGTGATATTGATGACATCACCCACAGGTTGCCGATTGGTCTACGAGCACAATATGCCAAATGACTGACTGACTGACTTTCTACCCCACTAGGACATCACACAAGCGATAAACACCCGATGACACAAAGTGCCACCATGTGGATGAGGATCGCCGTGGAGAGGTCCCAGAAAACGCGTTCAGACAATTGGCCATATTTATGTCCTGTCTATATTGCGGCCCCTGGCAAAAGCCAGAGTAGGGCTTCAAATAAAGAAAAATTTCATCCTAAAAAGGTCGTAAATGATTTTACCCGAATATGCCAAATAGGCTTAACGGCGTGGAGGAGAGTAATTTGCTACAGTGTAATCGCTATTTAATCCCGACAGACCTGTAAACACTTGCTGTCACTAACTGGAGAAAGAAGAGTTCGGACTGCTGAAGATGAACAAGAAAAAAATGGGTTGTTGCCATCTGCATCTCTTAATTCAGTTTCTTTCAAAACCTTGCTGCTTAAAGCAATATACCACTACTTGGTCACTACGACCAATAATTAGACTGCCACGTAATGTTTTTCACAGGAACAAGAAAGGGCTACAACTCTGAAAGAAGACAAAGTTTGCCAGTTAAGCCAAGAGAAAATCTCACCACCTAACCCCAGTAGTGCACATTTCAGGGACCGTGTAAACACGAAAACCAGCGGCGTTTATCTAACAGTCAAAAAACAACTTTCTGATATTTCGGAAGAAATAATTTCCGAATTTTCAAATGGAAAGAAGAAGGCAAATTCTGTGCAACAAGACAGATCGTCAGCTAAATACCCAATAAATGATTTGCCGGATTGTCAAGTAAAGGCTGAAAACCATGCCTCTTCTAAACCAGAGCTGCCGTCACCTTCCAGCTTGCCTCAACCTCCAGGGGTACTTTCTAAGAATTCTAAGCAAAGACAAACCTCTCAGAAAACGCCAAAGTCTCAAAAAACGAGTTTGGTGAAAAAAAATAAACTTGAAAAATTTCCAAACCGAGAACAATCTCGTACAGATCTCACAAATTGCAGCCCTGAAAATGTGACACAAAATCAAAGCAGTTCGCAGTCACTGGAAGACTCCCTAGAACCACTGGCTAGCAAAGTCAACTGTGGCCTAAGCAAGTATTCAGAAAGCAGTTTCATAAAAAGAAGAAACCTGAGTAAAGTGTCAATATCTTTACCGGAGGAAGGTAGAAAAATGCCATGGGATAGAAACAAATATAAATGCGCGAGAAGTCACTGTTTTGAAACGGCAAACGCAAGAGTTTATTGGTATTTTAAAACTTGACATTGGAAAAGTATCTGAAAAACAAAATGACAAATTAGCTGGATTCAAGTCTGTGATAGCACAAGATGGATCAGCAAATGATAATAAGTCGACTGCTATGGCTCTCAATAGTATTGCTCAGCCAGTTTCCTTCTCATTTCACGATAACCCTAGACCTAACACCTTCTCTTTCCATGATAACGATGTATCTAATAGTCTCTATAACTTTGATAAGGTTAAGCCTAGTACTTACTCTGTTTATGACAGCCCTCAACAGATCGCCTTGTCAGTTAATGATAAATTGGTGGGCAATGAAGTTAAACCAAACAAATCACGGGCTCTTAAAACCGCTAAGCTAAATGCTATCTCTGCCCGCGATAATAACAAAACAAATACATTTTCCATTCAGTCTCAAACATCAGAGAAGTACTCTGTATCTACCGGTGTACAATATCAAACTAACGAACCAAAAGCTTCCACAGAAAACGGACGAACGGCTACCACGGCTGTGTTTAAGTTCGCAGACATGGATATGCACAGGACTGTCTCAGAGAGAGTTCTAAGTAAACTACTTACTAGCAAACAATCACAAGAACTACGAGAAAGTGCAAAATCATTCTACTACAAAAGCAAGGGCATTCAAGCAGATACTGCGACAGTTGAAAGAAATCGGCTACGATCACATCAGAAACCACCTAACAGTGTTCCATTGCCTCCGATTAGAGAATTGATTAGCGCCTGTTACGACCCGAACACAACTCAGTTTAGCGGAGATAATTGGAATAAAAACATCAAAGAACCCAGAAAAGCGATTGCCATGCATGATAACTTGAATAAAGATGCGTCTGATGATACCAACAACAAGGTGTCTCATAAATTACCCAAAGATGTGCGTAACTGGATTTCGGTATCCTCACCAGCTAGCAAGAAAAGGCACATACTGGTAGATAACCGCAAAAGATCGTCTCCATTGCTTCATTCCACCAGGCTGACATCAACTCAGAGCTCAAAGGTCAACGCCAACTTGAATTCCACTTCAAGCTACCAAGCATCACAAAGACGAGATGAGGATGAGGTTACTGTCAGAATTTCCTCCGACAGCCAAACGGAAACCAATTCTCGTATTACTACCGCATCGTCAAAGATTCCCACCACTTCAACTACAACCAATCCGCAATGGAAAAGTGGAGGCGTACTTTCCTATTTTGGTAACCGTTTTTTTAACTCACCGAATTCGCCTAATTTGCCGAATTTGCCAAATCGCGAAAGTTCAGTCGATGGAGAGGGATATCCTGTAAAGAAAGCTGCTATTTGTGCTGTTCGGGAAACTGCGTCACAGACACTGGAAGATGAACTGTTTTGGCCGAAATCTTTGAGAAAAGTTGAATGCCACCATTATCATATAGTCAGCGATTATGAACAAGGAGTGGTAGAAGAACATGGAACCCAAACCGACAACATAAATCCCTACCAGGAAACATACAAATTAGCAACCTCTGAAAATGTAAGAAAAAGACACAATAAAGAAATGCTAATTGCAAGTACACCACATAAGAAAAAAGTGGTGCTGTCCAAAATCAAGGAGCAGGAGTTGAGCGAGAAGCATAGCCAGGCAAAAGGATATACTATAGATGTGATATCACCAAACGTGAAACGAGTAAGCCTTCCTAAACCAGATAGTTTAACTGAAAGCAAATTAACAGACGCTGAAAATTCTAAGCTAAGTGGCAAAAGCAAGAAAGGAGCAACCAATAAACAACGAGAACAAGGAAAGGAGGGACATTCTCAAAACTACACACAGGAAAACTGGAAACCAATAATGTCTTTAGCTCGACAGAAGTCAAAATTGAACAATACTGCAAAAACCAAGGGAAAAAACTCTGTCAATGCTCAGCAGTTATCTCAAGCTAACTCAGAAAATGTCCAGTATGCTACAACGTACAGAGAATCGTTTCAAGACCCAGAAGTGCTCAAAAGTTTTCATAATATTTTAGATTCGGAGCCGCGTGATCATTCATGGTCAAAAGAGATGAGTAACAGTGAAGAAGAAATATCTCGTCAGAAAAAGTTAGACAACGAGGCATCAAAAAGATTTGTAGCCTTCGAACATGCAATGTGGTATAAGCTACGCAATCAAGACTCTATGATGGTGAGTGCTCGTGTGCAATATTGATTACCTTTGTTTCAACAAACAAACAAACAAACAAACAAAATGTTTATCTTTTTCTTCTTGTCCTGTTGCTTCTCCTTGATTATGTATGCATGTTGAGGCTGTTATTTCTTCTCGTAGTTGTTTTCATTGTTTTGGCTGCAGTTGTCTGTTGTTGTTTCCTATGTTGTTGATGTTTTTGTTGTTTTAGTTGTCATTTTCTACAGCTTTTGGTGTTGTTTAGGTTATTAACTTCTTCTTCTTCTTCTTCTTCTTCTTCTTCTTCTTCTTCTTCTTCTTCTTCTTCTTCTTCTTCTTCTTCTTCTTCTTCTTCTTCTTCTTCTTCTTCTTTCTTCTTCTTCTTCTTCTTCTTTTTTTCTTCTTCTTCTTCTTCTTCTTCTTCTTCTTCTTCTTCTTCTTCTTCTTCTTCTTCTTCTTCTTCTTCTTCTTCTTCTTCTTCTTCTTCTTCTTCTTCTTCTTCTTCTTCTTCTTCTTCTTCTTCTTCTTCTTCTTTCCTTCTTCTTTTCTTCTTTCTTCTTCTTCTTTCTTCTTCTTCTTCTTCTTCTTCTTCTTCTTCTTCTTCTTCTTCTTCTTCTTCTTCTTCTTCTTCTTCTTTCTTCTTCTTCTTCTTCTTCTTCTTCTTCTTCTTCTTCTTCTTCTTCTTCTTCTTCTTCTTCTTCTTCTTCTTCTTCTTCTTCTTCTTCTTCTTCTTCTTCTTCTTCTTCTTCTTCTTCTTCTTCTTCTTCTTTCTTCTTCTTCTTCTTTCTTCTTCTTCTTTCTTCTTCTTCTTCTTCTTCTTCTTCTTCTTCTTCTTCTTCTTCTTCTTCTTCTTTCTTTTCTGCTTCTTTTTCTTCGTCTTCTTCTTCTACTCCACCTCGCTCTTCTTCTTCAAATATATATTCTTCTGTTGCTATTTACTCGTCCTTTGTCTGAGATGACTAAAATACACAAAATGTAGAAGTAATTTACAATGCAGGACCCCCCAAAAAGTTAGATACGGAGGAGAATGAGAGAATAGAAGGAGGAGAAGGATGAGAGTAAGAGAAGAAGAAGAAGAAGAAGAAGAAGAAGAAGAAGAAGAAGAAAAAAGAAGAAGAAGAAGAAGAAGAAGAAGAAGAAGATGAAGAAGAAGAAGAAGAAGAAGAAGAAAGTTGAAGAAGAATACGATTATGATGATGATGATGGTGATAAAATAGTAAGAAAAGGAAGAGAAAAAGAAGAAAAAAAAAGAAAGGAAAAGAGGAATAACAGAAACAGATATAGTAGAAGACACATTTTTATAAATGGCATAATTATTTTCAGGTTAATGGCTCAACAGTTGATAAGCGGAACAGGTCTGTCTCCTTCAACGGTCGCCAAGTTCCGCGTTCGATGTCGTCGGTGCCACTTTCACGAAATCCAGACGTCCCGGTTAGACTCCAGAGATCCAAATCTGTTCCACCTTCATACGTCTATACAGAGCTCAGTGGTGGTATGTATGTATGTATGTATGTATGTATGTATGTATGTATGTATGTATGTATGTATGTATGTATGTATGTATGTATGTATGTATGTATGTATGTATGTATGTATGTATGTATGTATGTATGTATGGTATGTATGTATGTATGTATGTATGTATGTATGTATGTATGTATGTATGTATGTATGTATGTATGTATGTATGTATGTATGTATGTATGTATGTATGTATGTATGTATGTATGTATGTATGTATGTATGTATGTATGTATGTATGTATGTATGTATGTATGTATGTATGTATGTATGTATGTATGTATGTATGTATGTATGTATGTATGTATGTATGTATGTATGTATGTATGTATGTATGTATGTATGTATGTATGTATGTATGTATGTATGTACGTATGTACGTATGTACGTATGTACGTATGTACGTATGTACGTATGTACGTATGTACGTACGTACGTACGTACGTACGTACGTACGTACGTACGTACGTACGTACGTACGTACGTACGTATGTACGTATGTATGTATGTATGTATGTATGTATGTATGTATGTATGTATGTATGTATGTATGTATGTATGTATGTATGTATGTATGTATGTATGTATGTATGTGTTTATGCATGTACGTATATTTTTTAATGGTTCAACGCTTTTTAAAGAGACAAATTGAAGAATAAATAGGGAGAGGTGGAGAGGAAGTTGTAGAGAGAACACACAAGGAGCAAAAGGTGATGATTTAGTGATTGCGAGAGACAAAGATACGATAGAAATTAGTGGAGCTAGGAGACTATTTTGAACTGGAAGAAAATGCAGAAAGAGAGGGGGAGATAGAGAAAAGTCTTTTTGCAGCAAAATAAAAGTGGATGAGTCAAGATTTTCGGTGATAACTTTATTCACAGATCTGGGGGACCCCACGAATGATGAGGAAACTTCCCATGGCCAAGACAGATGGACCCTGAATTATGCAGCCCCTGATCCTCCGAATACGCCAATTGAACGAAGGAGGTATTCAGAACCACAAGTATCGCCATCACGTCTCTACGCTGATAGTTACTACGATCCCGCAAACAACGTGATCAGCGTTGTTGTCAAGCCAGTTAATATTAACTTGAACCAAAAACTACGAAATATAAAGGTTAGTTTATGTTGTTGTCTTAGTGAGATCAATTGCAACCACAGGTGCAGACTGCAACGGATTTACGGAGCAGAGCTCGGAAAGGTGTAGACGGGTGTGCTCCCCACAGAGCTTGTTGATTTATATTTATATCTATCGACTAATTAATCCGTAGTTTTGTCTTCTCTCGTGACGAGGCACTGTAACCAGAGGGTCTGGCCGGCTCGCTGCACTAAGAGGAAAGGCGAGGCAGACATATAAACAGAATGCGACCGGTACCATCAGTACTGGAACTCTGCGCTGGCTGCTTAAGATGAGGACGGAGAACACATGGGAATGCCCCGGGTGTTGTGATGTCAATTCTTGACTCAACTCATCTTGTGATGCTGACCACATCTCCCATACAATGCTGATTTGTCTATAAAAATATAGACTTAGCACTCTATTTCCAATACGCCTAAATGCGAGGAAAAGATATATTTTTTTTTGTCTTCTCTAGGCTGCTAAGTAAAGGTTTACCATATCAACCTGAGATTGAAATCTGAACAATGCAGATCCCATATACTGGGTTCTGCTCCCATAGAAGTTACTCGTATAATCGTATCACCCGTGAGGGATTCACCCGTTGGTTGCAACCTGCAGTCCTATGCGCGTAAGGACCTGTAAACATATCTGTATCCACCTTCTCCTTTGTCGCCGTAGCGTAGAGGCTAGTCGCTCGCCTGTGAATCGGAACGTCGCGGGTTCGCTTCCTGGCAGATGCGGATTATTTTTTTTTTTTTTCGAAATTGAGCTTTGCTCCAAGTCGACCTTGCCTTGAGTGGGTACCGGGTTCAGTCCTGGTAAAAAGAGGCGGCCCGTGTGATGCTGACCACATCACTCATCTCGTGTCGTTGGTTTATAAAAATATATGTCTAGCCTTATATACCCAATACGTCTGAAAAGCTTGGAAAAGGGTCCTTTTATCCGCTTTCTCCGTACACTCGGCCATACTCAGGAGTCACCACCTGCTGCACCGACACAGTCATATTGCTTCTTTCTCTTTGTTTGCTTGCACCACAAGAGTCAGGATCACTCCTGTTATGTAAAGTATCAGTTGACCATCAGGATTTGTGGGCAACGGAATAAATATGGTAATCTGGTAATCTGGTAATTTTAATTTCAGCTTCATAGCAAACGGGTCACCCCATCTTTGCTCCGCTCCTGTGCCAAAGAAAAACAAACAGAATGTTTATCACAGTCCCTTGTGGAAAGTCTGACAAACTGCTCTCTCAGCAAATCTAGCATACTCTCGCATTAAAAGCATATGGTAGCCATCCGAAGTGCTAAC
>CAJHNH020000743.1:220672-233172 GCA_905116865.2 Candidula unifasciata
ACGCAGACCACCATCCCATGCCCCCCTTTTTTTCCAACTCATATGTCGTGGCCAAGAATATTCGAATGGCTGACACTTTGAATGTAACGCCAGCAACCGTTTTAGGGACTGCCTTTTACTTGATTTTCTTATCTGTTGTTTGCACTAAAAAACTAGGACTTTGCACTGAATACTGTAGAAGCTGTGTCACAACGGCGCAGAAGAAAGTGTTAAGGCTTTTTTTTCTTAAATCTCATTTTCCCGCTTTCCACTGTTTTAGGAATATAGTTACTTTTCGAAAATTTACAAAGTGGGGAAAATGGTTACTTAAAAAAAAAAAATCATGTGAGTAGAAGGTGCATGCCAAAAGTTGAGTTGGAAACCTAATAATATTAGGGGGAAAAAAAGATAGTTCTCAAATCTGTCAGTAGTAGGTACATCGTTACTTTTGAAACCTATAGATACTTGACGAAAAGAACCTTTTCAAAATCTGTCAGTAGGATACATTTCAAATATGTCAGTAGAAAGCACTAAATTACGTTTGGAACCTATAAATACTTGACGAAAGGATACTTTTCAAATCTGTCAGTTGTAGGCACAGAGTCACTTTTGTAACATGTAGATTTCAGTCAAAACGCTACTGTTTAAATTCGTAAACTGTTTGTGGGTTCCGTTGCCTATTTGAGAGTTCGTTGGGGGGGGGGGGGAGGTGGGGGGGGGGGGGTGGGGGCATGAAGACAAGTATGTCGTAGAAGGTGTCTAATTAGGAGTTTCCTTTGATGTCGCAGTAGATCTGACTGATAGGCGAAGAAAAAGACTGCATACTAATGAGCAAAATCTGTAAAACTGATGTGCACACTAAGCCATTATTCTGGAACAAGATGAAAGTCCGGAAGTGAAAAGTGAAACTTTCTACCGAAGTTTACAGTCAATGAATGCGAAGAAGAAGAAGAATACCAGGAGAAAGAAGAGGGGAAAAAAAGAAAAAAGAAGACAACTGTTAGCATAAGGAGTATAGTGTATACTCTTAATGACAGTAGATTTTTTGAGATCAGTGATATGTGCGCCGTAATTAGATTTGTGTATTACGTAATGTTTCAAGCGCTGTATAACTATGTAACCGTTAGTCTAGAATATCACGGCTAAGCATAGATGTTTTTGTATCATGGTGTTAAATATTGAAGAAAGAGTATTTTTGTTTGAGCGTATGTTCTTTAACGGTGGCAGGTATTCGAATGAGGTTGTTGATCCATATACTCAAGTGCCTCGTCCTAATACTGTTAGCGACTTAAGCAGCCGAAAACACTGTGAATAGAGCTGTAATGTGTAGAATAGTGCCCGAAATAAGACACTCTTTAGGGGCACATGAAGCATTAACCCCTGAGAAGGTGATTACAAAAATAGGAACGTCACAGTTTTCAAACTCCTTGCTTGCTTGCTTGTTGTATCCCACCAGGACATCACATAAGCGATAAACAAATGGTGACACAAAGTGCTACCACACGGATGAGGATCACCGTAGAGAGGTTCAAAAAACCCTTTCAGTCGTTATGGCCCCATTAATGGCCCAGCTATATTTAGGGCCCCCGGAAAAAGCCAGTGTGGGGCTTCAAATAACAAAGAATGGCAATGCACAAGGGGATTTTTTCAAATTGTTTTAACATAAACTTTTAATTTGTTTTGATTTTGTGAAATTTGTGTTAACGAGATTTTACTGCAGTAACTTTTAAACCCTTAGAATGTAAGCATATAATTATATTTCGAACCTGTAAGTTGTTGGTGTAAAGTTACTTCACAACTACATTGTTCATCTTTAAGGTTTGAAATAATATTCTTTGTTACATAAATATATTTTGTGTTCGTCATGTTATGAAGCTGGCTGATTTACTTTGCGTTCGGTTTTCAAATCTTTCCAGAGATATAATAGATCAAAGAGCAGCAAATCCACCTTTTAATACGACAATAGACAAAGAGGCAGACGAGAGATACCGAAGAATGTTCGGACACTGGAAGATTCTGTAAAGAACGCATTATTTTATTCTGCTGTGCTTCAAGATCGATTTCTGTATTGTAGAAAAAACACCCTAATTATGCATGCTTGTAATATAGAAGAGATTCTTTCAGAAGCGTCACAACAGGTTGGTACCTGCATTGTAATACAGAGAAAAAAAATCCATTAGTGAACGATGATATAATTCTTTGACAACAGTTGCATGAGTAGATAGATCATCGACTAGAAATCCGGTGTCGTTCTTGGTGGTCTATCTATCTAGAAGACAAAGCTCTGAAAAAGACGTAATTAAAATTGTATGCAATTAAACGAAAATGGAGGAATTGTTAACGAAAAGAAAGAAAGACAGAAAGAAAACTAGGAGACTCAGTACACTTGCTAAACTTGCTCGGCGTGTTGCCGACCTCTCTGGTGAACAAATAAGTAGGAAACGAAAAAAATATAATGCACCCAATGCCCGCTTACCAGCATGTTTTGGGTGTTTCCTCCGCAGTCGGAGTGCGCCTTCAACCGTCTAACAACAATCTTAATGAAATTTTTTACCTGTAATATACCAACAAAAATATCAAACGCTAGAGTGTACTACATGAGAGCAACAGGCTACAAGTCAAGAGGCCGACCAAGAAGGAAACTGGTGGGGCTGGGGTTGAGTAAAAGAGACAATGCAGAAACGCAGTATGACATCAACATGAGATACGCAACTAGCAAAAGACTGGAAATGACATAAAACTGCCCTCCGTCATGCTTCACGACAAGAGCAGCACTACAAAAATAAGATGATCTGCAGACTCGATCCTAAGACCATTCGGTTGACAGGTGAGCATTTAGCCTCCACGCGACCTCGACTTCTTACAAAAAGACAGTTACCTGGTTTAATTCTTAAAACGTGGCAGAATGTTATCTTTCTAAGACTGTTTTGGGATCGCTAAGTCTCACAAATAAATAGTCTTCGATTCACATCATGTACCAGGTCCTTTGCAGAACGTCGCTCTCATTGCCGTCTGCCTATAAGAAAGCTCTCCCGGTTCGTATAATTTCATATTCAAGGAGTCACTTATATCCTGTGTCCATCTTCGTGTTGGTCGGCCCCTGCCCCTCCTTCCTGGTACCATGCCTTTTGCTATTACTTTGTCCAATCGGCCATGGCGCTTGATACGACCAAAACATTTCGGCTTCAGAGACAAGATGCTGTTTATCAGCCAATCTTTCTTGATGGATAATTTCCAGAATGTTCAGGGTAGACTCCGTTTTGGGTTCGGGACGCAATTTTGAAAGCAGCAATAGACTCCTGCTCTAAAAAAGCATGTCTTAAGAAAGGATTAATTTAGCATTTTTCTACAGTCGGATGTTTCGGGTCGAATGGCGCAGAGGTCACAGCTTGACTGTGAACCACAACATGACGTGCCAACATCCTGTTAAGAGAGTATGCAGAATAAGAAGAAGTATTCATAAGGGGACAAGCTACCAGGACTGCAAAGACCATCCTACGGATTTAATCTCGGTGGGATATCTACTACGGTATTCTCACTATAATATAACACTGAATATCACTGTGAAAACTTGTATATGATACAAATTATGATGAGCAAAGTAAGTAAAGTAAGTAAAGGACCCTTTTCCACGCCTTGAGGCGTATAGGGCATATAGGGCTAGACCAATATTTTTATAGACCAAACGGCACAAGATAAGTTAAATGGTCAGCATCATCCCGGTCATCTTTACATTCCGGGACTGTACCTTGTACCCACTCCAGGCTGGGTCGACCTGGGAGTTAAGCTCATTTTTTGATAAAAAGTCTCACGAACTTCCGATCCACATCTGCAAGCTTGCAGATAAAGCTACCGTGGGGGGCAGACCTTGCTGATATACCAAATGTTCTACGAGATGTGAGAGCCAAGCAATGACTGAATCTGCAAAAATGACCAGACTGCAAGAACGACATGCTAAAAGGGGCGTGTGCAGACAAGAACAGTAAGCATGACGCCAAAGAAGAAAACAGACCAACACAGGACTGGTGTCGTCAGCCGCAACCTGCTGTGGGATATGCCGAAAAAAAAAGTGGGGGGGGGGGGGGGGGGATAGGATTTCAAACGGTTTTGATGTGCAGTTAGGATATTATGTCGACTATAACTAACTAACTAAACAACTAACTAACTACACTAAACAACTAACTAACTAACTGGTCTATAAAAAACTAACTAACCTAACTAACTAACTAACTGCCTAACTAACTAACTAACTAACTAACTACTAACTAACTAACTATACTAACTAACTTGTGCCTAACTGGTCTAACTAACTAACTGCTGACCATGACTAACTAACTAACTAAGCTAACTAACTAACTAACAACTAACAAGGAAACTAACTAACTAACTATACGTAACTATACGTGACTAAAGACTAAGGGACTAAAACTAACTAAACTTTTTTTCTACTAACTAACTACTAACTAACTATAAACTAACTAAACTAACTAGATGTAACTAACTAACGACTAATTGAATAACTAAACTAACCATAACCAGACTAAAAAACAACTAACTAACTAACTAACTAAGAGGGGTATGCAGACAAGAACTAACTAACTGTATGAACCGCCAAAGACGGAAGAACGACAGACCGAACACGGACCGACGGGTGACCGACCGAGCCGACCGACCGACCTCCGATGTGGGATATGCCGGGACCGGGGGGACCGAACCGGGGGATCTGAATGGTTTGAAGTGCAGTTAGAATATTCGGTAGACTAACTAACTAACTAACTAACTAAACTAACTAACTAACTAACTAACTAACTAACTAACTAACTAACTAACTAACTAACTAACTAACTAACTAACTAACTAACTAACTAACTAACTAACTAACCAGCTAACTAACTAACTAACTAACTACCTAACCAGCAAACTAACTAACTATATAACTAACTAACCAACTAAATAACTAACAGTATAGTAGTAAGGTATCTTACTCTGCTTCGCAAACAAAATTGAAGAGATTGTTGCAGGACGCATCGTTCCAGATATAAGTACCCGATGTAGATTGTTGATACTGCATGCAGTCTTCGGCTGAGAGGAAATGTGAATAGAGTGTCACTGATATCACCAAAAAATGTTCTAATGGTGTGTCACTTTGGTTTGAAATGTGAAAAGGGTGTCTTTCTGATAGGAAATCTTTCTTTCTGAGGTGTTCACTGATAGGAAATGTGAACAGGGTGTCACTGATCTTTCTTTTGTGAATGGTTTGTCACTTCTTTAGGAAATGTGAACTTTTTGTCACTGATAGGAAATTTTGAATGTGTTCACTTCTTTAGGAAATGTGAACAAGGTGTCACTGCTAGGAAATGTGAACAGGGTGTCACTGATAGGAAATGTGAATGGTGTGTCACTGATAGGAAATGTGAACAGGGTGTCACTGATAGGAAATGTGAATGGTGTGTCACTGATAGGAAATGTGAACAGGGTGTCACTTTCTTTCTTTCTTTCGTTTCAGGGTTTCTTTCTTGATAGGAAATGTGAACAGGGTTTCACTCTTTAGGAAATTTGAATGGTGTGTCTTTCTCTTTAGGAAATGTTCTTTCTTTGTCACTTGATAGGAAATGTGAATGGGTGTCACTGATTTCTTAAATGTGAACAGGGTGTCTTTGATAGGAAATGTGATTGGTGTGTCACTGATCTTTAAATGTGAAACAGGGTGTCACTTCTTTATTTTCTTGTGAACAGGGTGTCACTGATAGGAAATGTGAACAGGGTGTCACTGATAGAAAATGTGAACTGGGTGTCACTGATAGGAAATGTGAACAGGGTGTCACTGATAGGAAATGTGAACAGGGTGTCTTTCTTTCTGATCTTTAAATGTGAACAGTGTGTCACTGATAGGAAATGTGAACAGGGTGTCACTGATCTTTTTGTGAATGGTTTGTCACTGATAGGAAATATGAACAGGATTTCTTCACTTGATATCATTTCTTTCTTTCTTTTCTCAAACAGTCTTTTGTCTTTGTTTTATTTTTCTTTATTTGTTTGTTTATTTTGTTTTTTCTTTGTTTGTTTCTTTCTTCTTCTTTCTTTATATGTCTATCTTTCTTTCGTAGTCCATTTCCTTCTGTCTTTCAACACCTATCTTTCTCTTTACACCTTTGCTTTTTTCGTTCCAATTTTCATTTCTTTCTTTCCTTTCTTTCTTTTTCCCATCCATCCATCTTTCGATCATTTCTTCTTTCTTCTTTCTTTCTTTCTTTCTTTCTTTCTTTCTTTCTTTCTTTCTTGCTTTCTTACTTTCTTTCTCTTTCTTTCATCCTTGTTTATGTATGTCTGCTCCCTTCCATCAAAACTTACCTTTTCGCATTGTTCATCCTTCCAGTGTCCTTACTATCATTCCCATTTTTTCCATCATTCCATCCCTCCCTCCCAGCCATCCTTCCATTCTGCCATCCCCTCCATCATTCTCCATCCTCCATCTCCATCCCCATCCTTCCATCCATCCTACATCCATCATTCATCCATCCATCATCTTTCAGCTTTGCCTCTTTTGCCTTTCTTTCTGCCTACGTGAAAATGCATGTGCAAACATTCTACCCAAATCCAACCAAACATTGTACCCACATCTAACCAAACATTGTACCCACATCCAACCAAACATTGTACCCACATCCAACCAAACATTGTACCCACATCCAACCAAACATTGTACCCACATCCAACCAAACATTCTACCCACATCCAACCAAACATTCTACCCACATCCAACCAAACATTCTACCCACATCCAACCAAACATTCTACCCACATCGAACCAAACATTCTACCCACATCCAACCAAACATTGTACTCATATGCAACCAAACATTGTACCCACATCCAACCAAACATTGTACCCACATACAACCAAATATTTTACCCATATACAACCAAACATTCTACCCACATGCAACCAAACATTGTACCCACATGCAACCAAACATTGTACTCACATGCAACCAAACATTCTACCAACATTCAACCAAACAGTCTACCCACATTCTACTAAACAGTCAAACCCACACCCAAACAGTCTAACCAACATTCGACATCAAATAAATGTACTATACCAGATCCAGAATTGTCAGGTTGACCGGGCGCCCAGTTCGCATAGGAGCTAAAGTCGTTCCCAGTACTGATCCACTCCCAATGCCCTTCGTGCAAGATATCAGTCCCCCCGATCCAAGCTTGGTAGACTGAAAGCAATAAAGAAAGGACAAGACGAGACTGACAAAAATATCAAAACGTAAAACGAGATTAAACAGCAAAATCACCGAGTAAAAAAACGAGTACTAAAAGCAGTCCAAGAAAAAACGAGACAAATATTCTATAACAATTCAATAAAAGAACGAGACTAAAAGCAATCAAGAAAAAGTCGTGGGATTAAATCCAGTTGAAGCACAAATGGGAACAGGGGCAAAAAACTAGACTATATGCACAATCACTTAAAGCACGAGGAAAAAAACAATGAAAAAAGAACGAGATGTGTAGCAATTAAATATCAAACGTAATTAAAATTAATACAGCGAAACAACGACTTGTAAATGTCCGGGGTACATGGTTCTGAAACTTTCTACTTCTTTCCAGTGTGAAATCATACTTTCTGTTACTATTAATTCATAATATTTAACGGCCTCAAAAAGGTCCCCCCGTGATTTATATGAAGACAGTATACACACCGAAGCCTAGCCCATGGATCTTTCTTAAAGTGTTTGGGATCTAGACAAAGCAATAATCTACAGTTGTAAAAACTTCATATAAATTTATGGGAACAGGTCCATTTCAATAGGTTTGCCCTATATTATGTCCGTATTCCATAGATTTAAGCTGTAGATAGACATGGCCAATAAGACATCTTTTTTGGGGTGCCTTGACCATGTTCTTTTTGAAACTTGTTTTCATGGTTAAGACGCCGTCTGGAGGTGACAGGTTCAATTCCCGGCACAGTAACTATAGCTTTCATATTTTTGTTGTATAGTGTGTGATTTCTTCTATACACTTCTTTTTATGAATATCGATCATACAGTTCCTGTTACGTGATCCTCACATGATATTGTAAAACCAACCCCAGCACTTTTTTGGCTGTTGTGGTTTTTCTAGTCAAGTTTACGTCCAGTAGTCTGCCATTGCTCCCTGCACAATCGGCTTCTGGATACCACTGTCGAAACAAACGCAAGGCGCGAGGCCCGCAGCCGGGATCGAACCTATCACCACGGTATTACGAAGCGTGTTCGCAACGCCTAAGTCACGGTGGCCGACTCATAATTTACTTCAATTTATAATTAAGCACAAAACAAACTCTTTTTAACTGCAAGACAGAAATCATACATAAACCTGCATGTAGCGGGTTCTTTGCAGAACGTCGCTCTCATTGAGGTCTGCTTGAAAGAAACTCGGTCTCTTGCCAGTTCACTAGCTGTGTAAGTGGATATTTTTGGGATACCATCTGCTGTTAGCCGGAATATTATACAGAGCAGGGCAATAACTTGTCTTGGCAATCTAAAACGTTGCCAAAGCCTGTGCACAAAGTCTGAAGCCAATTGAATGTGGACAGCAAAGGGAAACCACCACATCGTTCTTCTAAGCAACTTATCGTAACTAAAAAAAAAAAACATCCAGAGGCGTACTGTTAGGACATAACCTACCACTTCTGGGGGTTGATTCAAGAGCTACATATTTATTAGAGGTGCGGTAGCATAGCGCTTTGATGCTTGCCTGTCGACCCGAAGGGCTTGTTCAAATCTGCTACGAGACGAATGTCTTTTTTTGTCCTCTTCAAAATTGAAATCCACCGGCCTGCTTTTGACCATATCCCCCAACGAGGGTGCATAAAAATACTAGTCGTGCACTTTATTCCAGATATAACACAACGCCTATGAAAGTTATTTACTTAAACACAAATGCATACACACATACACACAACACACACACACACACACACACACACACATATACATATATATATATATATATATATATATATATATATATATATATATATATATATATGAGTGTGTGAAATGTGTGTGAGAGCACTCACATCCACATTCACACACACACACACATTCACTCAATCACACATACGATACCTTTCCTCGTAGTGAGCATATTCTTCACAAAAGTGTCTTCGTCATCACTCCCTATCTCTGCCAGGTTTCCACCGTATGTTCGGCAAAATTCCTGTTCCAAAATAACATGAAAGTTAAAGGTTTAAAAAAAAAATCAAAAGTATGTTGCGTTGAAGTGACGCGCTGTTTAAACAATATTGAGTAATGACTTAACTTATGAGAGAAATACAACTCAGATCAAGACACCAAATAAAACACTTCCCATTCAGGACACAACACTGAGGACTGAATCAACCTCTCCACACGAACGAAACAGATTATTATATGTAGACAGCGTACTGGACACACCAGACTGCAGCAATGTGTACAGAAAATTCAAGATTACTGATTCAGAACTTTGAACAAGTGAACGGTCACAATAGAATACAAAACATGAATTCCAGACCACTCACTACATGCAGTAGAGAGATTCCTAGGTTTGGCCGGTTGGTATTCCAATGGCATTCAAGCTGAATGGAACGATGGAAGACATTCTTCTTATTGCTCTCTGTATTTTTTGTAAGGTCATATTTTGGACCTCAAATAGGTTTTCACAAGTTCGTTTTCACTACTTCAGTCCATTAGGCTGAGGTGTATTCCATAAAAGGCTTACCTGCTCTAGTATAGACTAGCATTCATGTTCTTGTACTAGCTCCTCAGTATGCTCCATCCAGTTTTAGTTTTCAATACAGCGAATCTTTGTATACATGTTTATTGGTTTAATGTTTTTCTTCTGAGTTTGGCCTATGCTGAACCTGGCGTTTAGTGTAAACACCCTTGCTCCCCCAACCCCCCCCCCCCCCCCCCGAAAAAAAATAAGTGGTTAGATTTATGATATGGTTGATTTTATAAAATTAGGAATAATATTTATTTGAGCTATTATGTAATAAGCTCATAGCTCCAAAAAAAAAAAATTTCGTTATGTTAGAAAATCAACCAAGATCACAAATCTAACACCACCATTTCGTAAAGTTGGGGGGGGGGGGGGGGGGGGGTGGGGGGGATTTGGGGAGGTGGAGATACCAGGATTAAAAGGGGGAAATTATATTGTTGTTCTAGTGAGTTCTTTTGTTTAAGTTTTAGACTGATATGACTGCAGTTTCGTATGACAGCATTCGGTAGTATTGTCTCTGTTTTCACACAATGTTGGACGTGGTAACCAAACATGTCATTGCGCGCTGTGCCATGGATTTCGGACGAAAGAGTGCGTAAGGAATGAAACTAACCTTATTTACGTTAGGACAAAGAAATACAGTCTAAAAACAGTTATGACAGGGCCGACATTGGTTGGCGGTTAGTCTAAGAGGAGCGCTTCGAAAGAATGGATCAATGTTTCTCAGCCTTTGTACACGCACGGTCCACAAGAACAGGAAAAAAAAAAAAAAAAAAACACGGTGTCACAGTCACCTAACAGTCAACCAAACACAAACAATCGTATAGATGTTCAGTATTTTCTTATTACTATTCAGTGTCACCAAATTTTCATTTTCAGCTAATGTGATAGCTGCTGCTTAGAGGCAAGAGAAATATGATATACGTGACTGGAGCGTTAATTCTGATAGATAAAGCTCTGCAATAACATTAATTTATTGGATTTATTTCAATTGTTTACTGACATGTCTTTAGAAAATCTTTTCACCAATAAAAAAAAAAAGTAAAAGAAAAAGAAAGTCGGCAAAACAAAGACCAACAATCTGATAGCTCTATAACTCAAATACAGACGTTCTTTCTGGAGTGATATCCACAGGTCACACAATGATTGCATTTATGTATGGAGACAAGAAACACAACAGGAGACAACTGGGCCAGCCTGGGTTTTTCATGATAATCACAATGTTCAGCTAACGTCTTTAAATGCTGACTTGCTATGTTGAATATCACATGTCTCATTCTTGAGGTGTTAAGCCTATAAGCTGCAATCCTGGACGAGAGAAACTACCCACCCTGTCCTATTACATGATTAGGCAGAATTTTATGGTGGCCCACCTATATTTTTCCACCGGCCACCAGTGTTGCCACGGCCCTTGAGTTTAACTTTTTCAGTACCAAGACACGCATGAGGTGTTATTTGCTAGCGCCCAAAATTTCCAAAACAATTATTCATTCTTTTACTTCTTATATTTGGTCTAACATACTAAGAAAATCTGGCTCCTCCGGTCTTTCTTAAAAGCAAATCACAATTTTCCATGGTAATAATCAATTCTTCTCCTGCCTTAGAATCTTCTAACAAACCTATTGCTACGGAAAGAGTAAAGAACAGTGGTCTGGGTGACGGAAAGACTCCAGTAATCGTTAATTCATACGTACCTGGGCATTGGTCCAGGAGACCTTCCCTTCTCCATAACTGTAACAAGAGTCCTGGTAGAGATGCCATCCACTATGGCAAGTAAGACTAGCACCTGTACATACAGTTTTAAATCTATAAGAAGAAGGTCATACATTGGGCAGGAGAAACAAAAAGTGAATCACTAAACAGGCGATGAAATGGGAAAGAAATGGACTGAGCAAACTATGGCGTTCACGAGAAAATCTGGTCCATGGTGTTTCTCGCAGTCTGTCTGATAGCATAATTTCTCACTATGTTTCGGATGGTTGAATTGGTGGCTTTTCTCCAGCATATAATTTCAAAGGTGTGAATATTACTTAGGTAAACGTCATAATAAGGTTTATGAGTCTTGTGTCCTGAGCACATTACTGTACGGCTGCGAATCCGGGACTCTCTATGCTCCACAGGAAAAAAGACTGAATACCTTCCATATGCGCTGTCTGAGACGCATCCTTGGTATATTATGGCGAGACCTTGTCTCCAACGAATGTGTGCTCACAAGAGCCAAAATACCATTAATGTATTGTGTACTGAAGCAAAGACGTCTGCGCTGGCTGGGACATGTCTCCCGCATGGAGGATGGTCGTATTCCAAAAGATCTCCTATATAGTGAATTGGTAACTGGGAATAGACCTACAGGAAGGCCAAAACTGCGCTATAAAGATGTATGCAAACGTGACCTAATAGATACCAACAAAGGCACAGAGACATGGGAAAAATCAGCTGCAGATCGACTACTATGGAGACAGAAAGTGAAAGACGGACTGTCATATTTTGAAAGAAACCGAACACAACGAGCTGTGGAGAGGAGACACCGGAGAGTAAAACTGCCTCACAACGAGGGAGTATCTGCTTATGTGTGTATCCTGTGATGCAAAGGCTACCATTCCCGCATCGGACTTTACAGTCACAGCAGATGCTGTTCCCAAAGCCAACGGCACATCTCCATAGTTCCCCGGGACTGACGGATGCCATTAAACGTCATAATAGCAATTTCAAACAGTAAGTAAAAAAAAAAAAAAAAGAAGTAAAGATCCCTTTTCACGCCTTAGGCT